>JAKSZP010005544.1:0-114215 GCA_022478985.1 Massospora cicadina | reverse complement strand
TCGAGGCCGCTATCTCGGAGGGATTCGTGGTGGTGGCCGCGGGTGGCAACAACAACCGAGACGCGTGCACCAAATCCCCCGCCTCCGCCCCCAACGCCATCACCGTTGCCGCAACTGATGTCAACGATTACCGCGCCAGCTTCTCCAACTACGGAAAGTGCATCGACATCTTCGCCCCCGGCGTCGAAATCTTATCCACCTGGAACGACAAAAAGTCAAAGTCCATCTCGGGAACCTCCATGGCCGCCCCTCACGTCGCCGGCTTGGCCGCCACCCTCCTCTCCAAATCCCCAATGCCTCCCTTAAAGCTCACCCAAACCATATTGGAGATGGCTACCAAGGGGGCCGTGCAAGATCCCGGTCAAGGGTCTCCAAACCTCCTCCTCTACAACAACGCCTTCCCCAAAACTCGTGCCGAGTTTCCCGCATCGCACCGTCCATCTAATCAAAGCTGCATTAAGCCCAATTTTTATTTTACCCGATCTAAATTTATAATATCGATTAAAGACAAGTTTATTAAACCCTTTAAACCTTCTATGTCTCACTCACTAAAATTTTCCCATACCTCAACCCTTTAATTTTTACCCCTAGATTGATTGATATTTTAGTTAATATTTTCTACTTATCAACAGTCAAAAACCTCATTCACCGTTGACATCTGGATACCTACACTCCAAAGTGAGCTATTGTGAAGCATAATATCTCGGCATGCTCCCAAACTCAAGTTGTCGGGGAAGTTATACCATCGGACCAGATAATCTACCGTTAATATATTAGTATAGCGTATAATTTTATTTCGTAGTATGAGTCGACCCAGAGTTCAAAATATTTTAACTATTGAAGTGCACTCTCTAAGCAAGGCTATACCAGATCTATAGTTTCATATCTAAATCGAGATAAAAAATATAGACAATTATTAACCGGGTCATTATATTATCTTGGATCAGAAACTATACACTCAATCAACCCCCACCCCCGATTCGGAGGATCAACTCAGATCATCCCATGGCCTCCTTTCCACATCAAGACATCCTTTGGTATCCGAAGGTTAATCACAGCCTTCCTTTACTGACATATCAAAATAATCAACGCTAATTAACCCTCATCAGGGATAAAAATCAGCCATCACCTAGCTTTCCAAAAGCGTATATATCAACATATTCGATTACTTTATTGAATCCTCTAAAAAGTCTTTAACTGCCTCATAGATCAACCCCACTATGATTACGATAAGATAAACTCTCCTACCTTATGGTCCAATTCTACCATCTCTAGTATCAACATGGTATACTCTCGTGCGGTTAATAAAGTGCTTGAACCATCATCTAAACCTGTAAGCCTTGAAAAGAAACCCCTGGCAGCTTAATTTGTAGGAATTCAAAATTTTTATCAAGAAGGGGTGGAATCCATAAGCTATCCCTCTTGTCACCATGGGTGACTTAACCAGGTGGTAGATGAGAGGTGTGATGTTATACCCTTGAAAATTGCATCGTTCCCCTCATGCCTACCCATGAGTTGGTCTAGGAAATTTTGGGGCGTGTTGGAGAGTGGCAGCAACCATGGGCCATAGTTGGCAGAAGGTTGGCAGTGATTCCCTACATAAAAGGTTATCTCAGTTGGTTTGATTTCTATTAATAACTAAGTTGATATTGAGCAATAATAAATTGACTAAGTCAGGTTCATGCTTAGAATATACAATTACCAGTTCTTTGTCACCACCAATCACAAGCCTATCCCTGATAGGTATGGTGCAATAAACCCCTTTCCTACTCAGTAGGACTGGTAATATGTGGTCTGGCTTTGGGTACACTCAGTCACCCACCGGAGCATCGCTGATCTGCCAAGCAGAATCACGCCGGGAGAGAAAATTTGGTGGCAAAATTTGGGCCTAAGTTACTGGATAGGCTGAGATGAATCCGGTGGCATAGATATCTTAAGATGCCAATCTGCCATAGTCAAATTATATATTTATCCCTGATGGCAGATACAAATGTTTACATTCACTTATTTTCTGAGATGCTTTTAATGCAGCAGACCCTAACAGTTTTCGCTGTCACTCTAATTTTTCCCTCCACTAAAATTGTTGAATAAACCCAGAAAATCAAACTTTAACCTACAAGTTTAACAAATTTACTAAACATCTGGTTGCATGTTTCCAATTTTATAAATCCCTGGCTAAGATTAAATTTTGCCCATTTATTAGCACTCAACATTATGGACAGCTTTTGTGGTATCCCGGGGATTCCACTGGGTGTTCACTCATCCTGAGCTTCTATGCCAGTCTTATTATCAGCATGCTCCAAGACATAATGGAATGACCCTAGTTTTTGTCCTTCCACACCCAGCCCGGTAAGTGGGGTGCTAAGTTGGCATTGTATCAGGGATGGATGGCTCATCCTTTTGTAATAGTTTTATGCCACAATTATAGAGTATCTCCTAACTCTGATAACGATGAGGTTTACTTCATACCACATGTAGAAGAACTTGGTTCCTATCTTTTTCAAAAGCCTTGGCCAGCTTGGATGTATTGCAAGTGTGGGTGTGTTGTTTATTCTTTCAGTCACTTTCTGGCCACCCCAATCCACTGTTTTGTATTCTGGTGGTAGTGTTTAAAGCAGTCAATTTGGATGTATTGGGGGAGCCGCTGTTTGTTAATCCGTTGGTTCCTATGTTATCTACTATATCTGCTGAAGATGGAGGGTGTTCAGGTGGCTGGAATCACAGCTTCTCCTCCTAAGGATAAGTCAGCAGATGCCCCAGTAAATACCTTGTAAAAATTTACTGGTTTTGGTTTATCATCGGCAAACAACCCCAATAGATTTATTACTGCACAGGGTTGTTTCTTGTGCACTTCATCTTTGAGTTTTTGTGTGCCCGTTAGGGCACCCAGTGCAGGCAACTTTGCGGGATGAAACCTGGGGTACTGCCCCCCGCTGCACTGGGGCTGCGCAAATCTAAGCACCACTGAAGTGGGCCCAACCACAGATGGGGTGGCTCACACCACCCCAAAACTGACATATTCTTCACTGTTTGGTATACCAGGTAGCAAAGGCTACCCAGCCAGTTCAGAGATATGCCTCCCATCCCTTACTGCGAGGAATGAGACCAGACTGACCCCCAAGTTGGACTTACTTGAGGAAAGAGGATTGCCATAGCTTTCTACAGCTATTTCTAGCCGTCGCTTGACTATGGCCAGGGAGCTTGTTGCCTGGATTCCTTCTGAAGGGAAGCAACGCTGGTTTCTGGCAAGCCATAGACCATACATCACCTCCCCCATATCGTGCACCAGACCCTGAACCCCTCCTTGTCTGCAAGCAGACTTGGTGGGGCATACGCAGTCAGGATCTCTGGCCATGCAAGATGACCAGAGGATAACTTACACCCTGGTTGGTATGCTTCATACCAAAGGAGAACACTACTCCACACAGCATCCGCTGCCAGACACTCTGTGAAGATGTGCTTTGCCATCTCCACCCCTCCACACCCTTACAGGCATACAGAAGGTCATCCTCCTTATGCTTACTCCACTTACTGCAGAGTCGCCCCAGTGACCAGGATGTTGCTGCGGAGTTGGAAGAGAAAGTTCTGAACTGGTATAGACCAGCATCCCTTAACCCTCCTCCCCCACAGGTCCATCAGGCCAGGTCACATTTTGCAAGTGATCTGGGACAAGTACATCGAGCAAAGCTCTCTGTCTTGTAGCTTCCAGAACCTGGCGGTTGTGAAATCTGAGAGGCAGACACCGCTACCTCCCCCCACCTTGAGCCAGTCCCAAAGGACAAAGAGGCTTTCCCATCTGGAGTATCTCCAGCCTTCTCTTCCTCATGGGAACACCCACCGATCCTGCCCTCCACAACCTTCTGAACAGGCTTCCCAGCCTCTAATGCAGCCAGAGAAGGAATTGCTTCCCTCCAGCAAGAAGGCAGTTCAGTTGCTTCCACAACATCCCATGCCTTCCTTACCAGCACCTTGGAGGTACTGGCAACATTATTAGCTGCTTCCACCCTAAGCACCCTCCAGCCATCGCCATCAAGGAGGTCCCCCCAGTGGACCGCCCCAATAAAGTGCTTGAAGGCCTTGCGCAGACGAGGTTCCATCTCCAGTCCCCAAGCTCCTCCCCAAAGGGGAATTGCCCAGATCCTTTCAATGGTCCACTCTCCACCCTCTAATCTACCCTTGCTGCCCGCCCAAGCTCTAAAGTAATCCTTCCAGTAGCCTGGTAGGTTCCCCGCGCTTGGAATGGCCCCTTGATTGATGCCCCAGCTAACACCAAGATCCTTGTTCAAACTGTCCTTGCAAGCCTTAGAGAGGTAGTCCTCCAGTATTGGAGACCAACAGATGGATTTTCCCTCCCAAGCGACCCATGCAATCCATTTCAGCTGCAGTGCTTTGATCATACTCCCAAAGTTAATCAGACCAATGCCCCCTTCTTCACCTCCTGACACAAGTTAGAGTAACTGGTTTTTGACGCTCGCCCTCGCCAAATGAACTGGATGATTGAACTCTGTATTCTTCTGATGGAAGATGCCAGCGGTGGAACAAATCTGGCAATGTACCATAGTCTGGAAAGAATGAAAGTGTTCATGACAATGGCCCTGCCCCAATAAGATAAGTTGAGCCATTGCCACTTCCAAGCCGCTTTTTTAAGGTCCACTTCAAGTTTGAGCCAAATTTCATGCGGCGACGCTCGCCCAGGGATGGGACACCTGAGGTACAGAAACTCCTCCCCTGTTGCCATCCAGGGGATTGAGCTCTTTGGTGCCACACCCAACGTCGCCATTCTGCCAATGGGCCAAGCCCTGGATTTTGACAGATTGACCTTAGCGTTGCTTGCATTCTGGTACATCTTCAGAATGTTCATCACCACCTTCTCCTCCTCCTCTGACAAAACATAAATCCACATATCATCTGCAAACATTGAATGAGAGTACTCCTCGCCATTGATGGTAAGTTTCCTCCAGTCTGACTTTCTGAGAGCCACTGAAAGGGTCTCTATTGCAAGAACAAACAACAAGGGAGATAGAGGGTCTCCCTGACGCACGCCCCTACACACCTTAAAGGGGTGGGAGAGGACCCCATTGATATTGACAACCAATGAGGCCTTCTCATAAATCGCTTTAAGCAGTCTCAACAAATGCCCCTTGATTCCAACCCTACTTAACACTTCCCAAAGAAACTCATGATTCACCCAATCATACGCCTTCTCTTGATCAAGAAACAGTAGCCACCCCCTCTGGTCATACTGTTTACTTGCCCACTCTTCTATCAGGTGAAGCAGCATCAAGTTGTCAGTAATTGAGCGTCCTGGGATAAACCCATTCTGCTCTTTCCCAACAACATCTGCCACAACCCCCTTTAGTCATTGGTTAGGATCTTCATTAAGATCTTATAGTCAACGTTAAGCAGAGTCAAAGGCTGATAGTTCCCCATGAGGGAGGGATCGCCCTTCTTATACAACACCACCACCACACCCTTTGAAAACGCCAGCTCAATTATACCAGAGGCTAGGAGTTGGTTGTACAGCTCAGCAAGCATCTCAGACATTTCTGCCCAAAATAACTTGAAGAGCTCCAAGATCAACCCATCCTCCCCAGGAGCCTTGCCATTCTTGCCCTTGCAGATGGCGTCTGACACCTCCAATTTGCAGATCTTGCTACATAGGTGCAGCTGAGTCTCCTTTGGCAGTACCCCCAGTCCGCTTGAGAGTACTTTGGATGCCTCTGGGTCATTCTCAGAGGGGCCATAAAGGTCCTCATAGTAGGATTTGGCCACCTCAGCCATGCGAGCTGCATCCTTCACCTCAACTCCCCCATCACAAAGTGACAAGATCCTTGCTGAAGGTCTGAATGCCCCTACTGCCTTGCGGAGTAGGGCCACATTGCTGTTAGAATCCTCATCCCATCTAGACTTCCTTTGTTTGAGGCGATCCACCATGAAGGCTCCCATCAATTTTGCATACAATTCAGCCTTGGCCGTGTAGGCAGATGCCCCCATGACCATGGCCTGCTTGCAGGTACTCTCAAAGCTCCTCTCCAAGGTTTCATACCTCAAACGCATGGCCCCTAGCTGCCTCCCAAAGATTTCACAAGCCATCTTGAGATCAGCCTTCATCTGCAACCATTTTACTGGCGCATCTGGCTTCCCCACAATCTGGCTTCTCCACCACCTCACCTTCTTCCTCATGATATCCTGAAGTGGACTCCACTTCAGGAGTTCAGGGTTCAGTCTCCAGATCCTTTTCCCTGCAGAAGCAACCTGAGGGTCACTGATCTGCAGTTCCAGGGGCCTGTGGTCTGAAGCACCTGGATCATGATTCTGAAGGATCAACTTGCAGCGACTCAGGAGAGGCTGGGGCACTGACACAAGGTCAATGCGGGAGAAATGATCCCCCTGGATGTGAGTCCACCCAGTCTCTCCCTCCTCACCACGGCCAGCTCTCCACACATCCAGTAGGCCAAGGTCAATCATTAAACTGGCCAACTCGTGGGCTCCAGGATCAGAACTCCAGTTGCCTGAAGCCCCAACCCTGTCATCCCTAAAGCAGACACAGTTCATGTCTCCCCCAGCACTACTGACCCCCCAATGCCTTCCTCCTGAATCCTTAGGCCGACCTTCTGGAAGAAGGCCTTCCATTCAGATCCAGAATTGGGCGCATATATGCCAATAAACCAAATTGATTCCTCTCCAAACAGTGACATTACTGCCACTGCTCTTCCAGGAACCAATACCCTTTTATCCAACACCTTAACCTTGTCCGCCCACCAGACCAAGATACCCCCCTTGGCTTCTCCCCCTCCCTCTTTCCCTCCCCTAAGGGTGAGTCTGAGTTTGGTTGATCCACCAAATGAGAGTAAAATGATTGTTTCAGAGGGAACTGGAAAGCCCAGTCCTCTTCCACCCCAGGTTTGGACTTAGTCTCAGTGAGGAAGCTGATATCTATCCCATGTTGTTGCAATCAGAGTTTCACCCACTGCCGCTGCTTGAGTCTATTCAGACCCCGCGCATTAGCAAATTCAACCCTGATCGCCATAGGTTTGAAACTGAAGAGGCCTCAGTGTCAGGATCTGGGGGTCCCCATCCTCTTCCACCTCAGCTGGTTTAGCGGGACCACGTTTCTTCCTCCCCTTTTCAGTACTAGACTGAGCCAGGGGTGGAGGCTGCTCAGTCACAGCATCCTCCAGAATCTTGCCATTGCCAGGGTCCTCAATAGACCCCTCCACTTCAGTTGGAGGCATTGGGTTAGAAGGCATTGGCCCACTATTGCTAGCAGGCAACACCTCCCTCACCTCCGCCTCTTCCCCTACGGGCCTCACGCGCTCTGTCACACCCACATCCCTTATGGTCACCCGCCTCTTATGCGATCAAGTGATGGGGAGAACCCCATCCATTTGGGAGGCGACCGCCTCCATAATGTCCTTTGCAGACTGTGCCAAAGCGCCACTCAGCTCGATTTGGAGTCTCATCTGCTTCCCTCGCCTTCCAGGAGCGTTTTGACTCCTTGTTGACCTTCCTCGCACTTTTCAGCACTCCAGTCACCGCCTCCAAAGTGATGCCAGCCGCAGCCTCCTCCCTTGCTTTGGCTGACATCTCAGTCAGCTTCTCCAACGCCTTCTGGAGAGCCAACTTCTCCTTCTCAGAGGGCACCATCACTGGCACCCCCGCGCTAGGCCCGCTAGGCTTGGCCACTGCCGCAGGAGGTTGAACCTGAGGACATTTGGCTCTGACGTGCCCCTTCGCACCACACAAGAAGCACCTGTCCAGCGGTACCACAGGGACACTCCAGGTCCCCACAGTGACTGAACGAGGTAACTCCCCATATGATTTTTAAAGTTCAACCTTCAAAACCCAGTCCCCAGATCCTACAGTGAACTTTTTCAAGCTACCGTCCTTCTGCTTCAAGTTCTTTACCAGCTTGTTCTCATTAAAGGAGATCACTCTGCCAAAGCCTTTCAGCTGAGACATCATGGCCCCTCTAGTGATCACAGGTGGTACGTCCCTCAGAATGAACCTTCCAATCTCAGTGCCAATGTCAAGACATACAGCCTCCTCATTCTTTGTGCTCAAACTGGCAGCCAAAACCTGTTCCTTTTGAAGCTTAGACTGGAAGGTCATAAGTTTCAACCCAGGAGCCAAACGTGAAATATGGAGTGGGGCGAACCCACACACCTCAATCACCCTGACCATGAGCATCTCCTTAGACCATCCAGTCTTCACTTCCACGGCGTGAACCCTCTTGAGGCTCTCCACCATGCTCGCCATCAGATCCTTGGATGGGCCGGAGTTCCCCACTTCAAAAAGCTTGGTTCTGACACCAAATCCATTAGCAGCTGCCGCAGCAAAGGAGACCAAAGCCCCCTCTGCAGCAGAAGCCACCCCCGCTGTTGATTTGTTAATGGAGTTGGTCTCTCCAGTTTGGTTTTGTGACAAAGTTTGCTCTCTGGGCCCTTTTTGTGTGGGAACCATTGCAGCCCTTTTGGTTCAGTCCATCATTTTGGTACATGAGTGCTCTCACCTTTTGCTGCACCAGTGTAAGCCCACGTAAGCTACTGGCCGCTATCCAGGTTTCAGGCCAACCTAGAAAACCGCGGTGATTATTGTAGACAGGTGAGCTGAAGCTCAGCCAATCAGGATTGCCCCACCCTTGTCACTGAGACCTGCTTTTGCAGCGCCCCACCTCATAGGAAAGTAGTGTGACAGATGATACGCCCAACTCTTGCCTCCCCCTTCCTGCCCATATTCCCCCCCCAAAGGAGAGTGGAAGCACCCGCAAGAACAGGTTGGGTCACAGTCATTAGCTTCCATCCCACTCCCCATCCAGGCCACTACCAGGACCTTTCCAGGGCGCCTCTCTGGGTTCTGGTGTTAGCTACTCACTCATGTTTCCACAAGCTTTCCTCAGTTGCGCCACGTGAAGGCCCCAGCTTACCCTACCTAGCTCCCATTATGAGAGAATTATAGGGAATTTATAGTGGGGATTCAGTTGTCTAACCCTTGGTTGACACCTCTTTAATGAAATGGCAGCTGTTGCCACTGAATCATCTATCCTCATCTCAGCAGTGATGGTCTTCCCCATCGTGGTTAGGATTCTGTCATTGGACATCCTTGAGACCTAAATGGAAAGAGTAAGAAAATGTGTCCCTAATGTTTTCCTCTTGATCCAAGTGAACCAACCATATTCGTTTAGCGACATGCTTAGATAATGGGACTTCTTACCTATTAAGGTAGGTCATGCATCAACTGATCAATTCAATAGTTACAGGTGGCATCGCTCACCTCGCAACTTGCTACTCATTCCCAATCCGTCAGTGATAAAACATGACTAATCCCAATTGGTACACCTGATAGTTAATCACTATCAGATGCCCCTATTTTGTCAGCAACTCTGCCCAATGAGATCTTAAGTATTCATCCAGATTGATCCCCAACAGATATGACCTGTTGAATATCCCAAAATCCTCCAAACATAGCTACTCCAAAATTCAGGCCAACTGATTTCCAATTCACCTCGCCTTAAAAAATTATCACCTAGCGATCCCTGATAGTCTAGCAGGCTGGGAATATGGGCAAAAATCCGAATATACCCCTTCCCCCCAGTCATGTTTCACAAAGTGGCTGATAAACAAGATCAGATTTTTTTTCTGTTATCCATTTGGGATCCCATCTGGTATCCATTGCAGGATCTTGGACATGGGAGAAGCTGGGAATTTATGAGCTTACTGTCACTTAGGATCTGGACCTAGGTATTGACGTAGGGTCCTAGGTCTTGAGTGCATCTTTGGCTTCAATGGCTTACTATGTGGTGAGATTCCTTGTATCATTCTCATTTTTTGGGTTTAGTTTCTGTGATTAGTTCACCACTGTGCCAGATTTGATATTTTCTGTTATCCTTGGGGTCAGATGGTAGTTGCAACTGGTTAGTATCAACCTGGAGCCCAATGTTTTGTCAATTGAGAATCTATATGCATGTGTGGCGAATTTCCACTTTTTAAAAAGCTTTTCTCCAGCTGGAGCGGTGGGGTAATTGTTTTAACTCTTTCCTCTACAGCGTTTCCACTGGACTTCCCTTCCAGTTTGAGCCGATACAAGAGCATCTTTGATACAGAGAAGGTAACCATATTCCATCTCACTCCAAGTGTGATCTGGCCTTCCACCTGGTGTTAGATGTAATCGAATGATTTGTCCTCTGTACTCATACAGATCAGGAATATAAGACCCTTAAGGTGTGGTTATATGATATGCTCGTAAAAGGATGGGTGTTTTTGCAATCCTCTTGTATTGCTTCAATCATAGCTTCTGCTCAGAAGTCTGATGTAACTCTGCACCCCTGCGTGGACTACGGTTATTGAATATTATTTTTTACAATCCCTACCCCCTCCCCCTCAAGCTAACAATTATACACACAGTTGTAAAGTCTTAGGTGTCTTTGAAGCCCAATTTCATAAATGCGTTTTAACAAGATCAGAAAGGTGGAAGGCCAGGAATAGCTTAGTCTGTTTTTACCAATTTAGGGATCTTCCAGCTTCGCGTGATGCTATTTGTTTAAAAAATGCTCCTGCCATGTTCCAGTGGATAGTTGATTCCAAAATAATTGGCTCACCTGTATGGTGGCATATATTGATAATATCCTCATGCATTCCCCACTACTGAGCAGCATAAGAAGGACCTGGAGGTGGTGCTGGTTGTGTCAAATAAGGCTGACCTCTATGTGAAACCCTCAAAGTGAAAGTTTTTCAGTGAGGAGGTTACCTTCCTAGATAAATTGGTCCTGATAGATGGTTATGCGAACCCTCCCAGCAAGCTCAAAGCCATCCTTACTGGCCCACCCCTACCACCCAGAAGAATTGTTGAGCTTCTTTGACACAATCAAATCTTTGAAGAAATTCTCCACACACTGTCTTGCAGCTGGCCATGCCGCTGCATCCCTTGATAGGGAAAAAAGTTCTTTTATGATGGACAAAGGCTGCCACGGCTGTTTGAAGCCATCAAGGAGGTGTTTATGGCACCTCCAATTCTTAAACATTATGACCTTACCAAGCCTTCTATTAAGTATACAACGCATTATTAGCCACCTTAAGGCAGTGCTTCTTTAAGCGCATGATAAATTGAACCATCTTGGCACATATTTTTTTGCATGAGTTTGCTTCATCCTAACAGTCCAGGGCTATTTACATAAGGGGGTTGGCCGCTGTACCATGGTCACTTACACAAGGGCAATACCTCGTTTATGGAGCATGGTATGAAGTTATTGTACGGATGGATCATCAGGCCTTAATGTATTATTAAAACTGCAGGAGCTTGCACATTGCCAGGCCCAGATGTACTGTGACCTCTGAAGTTTTATCTTTTAATTAGGATTTAGTCAAGTATTCATTGAATGTACTCTACAATTTGTGAGTCAAATCACTTCTTTGAGTCCAAAGGAGGACAAAAGACTGGAGCTTATCACAGCAATTATGTCACTCCAGATTCTTTTATTGCTCCTACAAAATTTTTGGTGGTGGTTTGGGGTCCAGAGGTGCCATCAGTTTCTCTAGTACTAGCTGGTCAAACAGCCCATGTGGAGGGGTTGGAGATGGTTGACCAGATAATGCTTCTACTGCATTGACAAATCATCATCTTTTGGCAAAGAAATTTTTGGCAACTCCTAAATTTGGGTTCCACCCAAATTTGCGATGAGGTGATTTGGGCTCATCATGACCATCTGGAGGTGGGTCGCCCAAGAAATAAAGGGTGTCTTAATTTGGTGAATTGGATGTATAACTGCACAAGGATTTCCAATGATATACCATCATTCATTACTAGTTGCTTAATGTGCATGTGGATTAAATCAGATAGATCAGAAGAATGGGTTTCTCCATTCCCTTCAGCAGGCGGAGGGTCTGTGTATCTTAGTATCCATTGACTTCACTGTTGAGCTTCCTAGCTCCAATGGGTTAAATGTGATTATGGTGATTTTAGACTGTCTTATCAAGTTTCTACTGTATCTCCGATGTTCATCTGGTATCACCTCTGAGAAAATAACCCAGCTTTTCATGCGGCATATCTTCTCAATGTTTAATTTGCCTCATTAAATTTTGAGTGAATGGAGGTTACAGTTTATGGCTTTTTGGATGGCCCTCTGGCTATCCTGAATATCAAGTCATGCCATTCCATTGAATACCATCCCTAGTCTGACAGGCAAATGGAGTGGGTCAAACAGATCCTAAAACAGTATCTCAAGCTTTACACCACTGCCACTCAGAATACCTGGGTGGGTAAACTTCTGTTATCACAATTTGCATGCAACAATGCCTCTAATACATCTACCAGGGCTTTGCCTTATAAGGCCATGCTAGGGTATAACATCTCATCTCCCCCGGCCTATGCTTTTTCCCAGAAGTACCTTCTGTTGTGGAATATGTGCAGCAAAATCTGTAGCACTCAATCCCTGGTTTAGGAGCATCCAAATAAGTTCATTTGTGATTACAAAAAACTACAGATCTAAACGCCTCCTCGCCCATGAGATAAATGTGGGTTCATTGGTCATGCCTGATATGTGCCACCTGCATAAGAAGGATTAACTGCGGAAGTTTGAAAGCAAAGTTTTGAGCCCTCATGCGGTTGAGGAGAATTTGTCAATGGGGCATTTTGGTTGTCTCTATGCTCTCAAGGAAACATCACCCCATCTTCCATGCTTCCCTGTTGTCACTATTTATAAGCACACTACCCACAGATACTAAACCTGTCATGATCAAAGACTCAGCAGAGGTAAAGGTGGAGGCAATTTTGGTGTCATGTGTATTGCATTGCATGGTACAGTATTTGTTTGGTTGGAAGTGATTTCCTTCTTATTATAACAGCTGGATTAGTGCCCACCACTTGCCAATTGCTATGAGTTAGTGAAACCTTCCACTTCACACACCTGGATTCTCCCCACCCTCCTTCAAAAGGTTGCCTCCATATTGGTGACCAAACTCCTAAAGGCACACAAAAATGTGATGCTTGCCCAAGTTCCTGGTGTGGGTGCTCCCCTGACTCAAAAAAGTAAACATAATGTAAGACTTGAGGTGAAACCCCTGTGCTTAATCAGAAGTAATCCCCTCATTTTATACTAAGAAGGGGAGGAAGCCAGCGGTCTTCCCTATTGTTATCATGGGCAACATAGCCAACTTGATAGATAAAAGTGTGTGGTGGCACACCCCTTTTGAAAATCTCGGCATTCCAGCCATGCCAACTACCCATGATTTGGTCCAGAAAATTTTAAGTGTGTTTGGGAAGTGGCAGCAGCCAGGGGCCATCGCCAGCAGAAGGCTGGCAGTGATTCTCCCCAATAAGAGGTTATATCTGCAGGTTTGATTTCTGTTGATAAAACAAAATTGTTATCCAGCAAAGATAATTTGATCAAGTCAGTTTCAGGCCTGGTAATCCCCAACCACACTCCTTTGTCACCACCAATCAAAGCCCATCCCTGATAGGTATGGGTGCTTTAAACCTCTTCCCTAAAAAGTAGGATAGCTATATGTGGCATGGCTATAGGAACACCCAGTCACCCACCGGATTTTCATCGCTGATCTTCCAAGAAGAATCACGCTGGGAGGGAGAATTTGGTTGAACAATTGATTCTAAGTTGGTTGGCCAAGCTGAGATTAATTCAGTATCATAAATATTTTAAAAATTTTTATCTTCCATAGTCAAATTATATATTTATCCCTGAAGGCAAATGCAAATTTTCCCATTTCCTTATTTTCTGTGACTTATAAGGTTGCAGACCCTAAAAGTTCCGCCATCACTAAATTTTCCCTTACCACTAAAACTTTTGAATAAACCCCGAAAATCCAATCATTTTCCATGAGCTTAACAAGTTGACTGAACATCTGGTTGCATGTTTTCAATTTGATTAACCCCCAGCTAACATTCACATTTTCTCATTTCTTAGCACTCAACAATATGGATAGCTGTTTGAGATATACAGGTATTTTCTCTGGGTGTTCGCTCATCCTGAGCTCCATGCCAGTCATAAGATTATTAGCACACTCCATGAAAAATATTGGAATAAGATAGTTTTTGTCCTTCCCCACCCTTCCCAGTAAGTGGGGTGCTAAGATGGCCTTGTATCATGGATGGATGACACGCCCTTTTTGTAATTGTTTTTATGTAAGTTAGGAAATATCTCCTAACCCTGATAACGATGAGGTTTTCCCCATACTAAGTGTAGAAGAGCTTGGTCACTATTTCTCCCTTTCCCTGGACAGCTTGGACGGATTTCAAGTATGGGTGTGTTTTTTTTCCTGCGGCCATTTTATGGCCTCCCCAATATGATGTTTTGTGATCTGGTGGTAGCTTTTAAAAAGTAGATATATATACTCTGAGTATTTACTGTTTGTGAATCAGTTGGTGCCTTTGTTGTCTAATTGACAACTTCTGGAGGTGAAGGGTGTTCAGGTGGCTGGGACACGGTTTCTCATCCAAGAGGATAGGCCAGCAGATGGCCTTAGAAACACCCCTTCCCCCTATTTATGTCTCATAAAGTGGCTGATAATTTAGATCAGGTTTACTTTCTGTTATCTGTTAACATCTAGTTAAGATCCATTTAGTATCCAATTCAGGCTCCTTGGATATGGGGCAGCTGGGAATTTATGATCCTGTAAGTCTTTCAGGATTTTACCTAGATCTTGATGTAGGTCCTTAGGTCTTAAATGCGCCATTGGCACTCAATGGCTTACTAAGTGGTGAGAAGCCTTGTACCATTCTCAGTGTATGGGTTTTATTTTTGTGATTAGTGAACCACTGTTCCAGATTTGATTTAACTTTTATCCTTGGGGTTAGGTAGTGACAGCAACTGGTTAGTATTAACTTGGAGCCCAACGTTTTGTCATTTGAGAATCTACATGCATGTGGCAAATCTTAACTTGTTATAACTTTTTCCCTGCTGGAGCAGTGAACTACTTGTTTCAACTCTTTCCTCTACAGCGTTTCCACTGGACTTCTCTTCCAGCTTGGGCGAGTACAAGTACATTTTTGATATGGAGAAGGCCAACCATCTTCCCTCCCACTCTGAGTATGATCTGGCCTTCCACCTGAAGTTAGATCTAATCAATATGAATTGTACTTTTTACTCTTATACAGAGTAGGAAGACATGCTGTCGGACATTCTCCTTTTTGATCTAAGAAAAAGAATGTTGGAGTTAGTGTTCATGATTCTGTTGCTACGATTGGCCCATCACCTGCCAAAATTTTAAATAATAATGGGGACATCAACGATATGAGTTCCCACAACAAAAACCCTAGTGGATTCTTGGTGGAATCCTAATAGCCGGAGGCATACAATTTATCATAAAAATCAACTTAAAATAGTAAATACTAATACTAGAAATACTCTGACTCCTCAGTCAAATATGAGGAGTATAAAACTGCATGGATTGGAACCTCTGCAAGGCAAGAAGGTTTTACCCATTGATTATTGGGTGCGAGTAAACCAATCATCATCCAAATCCAACCTCCATCAAGTTGCAAAGATTTTACTTGAGGATGATAGGGCAAACATTAGCCAATCATTACCATCCGAGTCTGACTACCACCAAAATACCCAATCATTACCATCCAAGTCAGACCACCGCTGAGGTGAAAAGATTTTACTCACTGGTGATTGGATACAATTCATCAAATTGTTACCTCATGGGTTGGTTTTACCTCTAAAAAATTTTATCTTTCTTCTGATAGGCTGAAAGCCTATATTCCCTAATATGGAAGACTGAGCTTTACATTTTTTTGCCTCAAATATTGATGGTCTCAAAATTTAAACTAGTTTAAATAAGAATAGCTAGTATTGACAAGGGGACCTTTTCTGGTTTGGCCCTGCCTGTATAATAAAAAACATAAAAAACCAAAACAATTATTATTTTATACTTTTACTAAAAAGTAAAATATCTCGTTTTGATATATTATTTATGGTTTCCATTGGTGGATCCCACAAATATGGAGCCCAATGTGGGGGTTGAGTCCCCTGAATACTTTGATAAGTATTAAAAAAGAAAAAAAGAAATGAGAGTGTCACCCGCTGGGTGCAAAATGGAGAAGAAACTGAATAAGATGATCATATGGACAGTCCTACCGCTTTGCTATTTGAAAAAAAACCAATTTGAGCCCATATTAATACCTGAGTCTCATTGCATCACTTGGCCAGCCACTGAAGCTGTGAGAGATCTTACCCAAGGCATTCTTAACCCTGGTGACATTGCATCTCACAAACGAGCATCATTGGTAGAGGAATGTCACTTGTTTCTCTATGAGACTAGTGTCCTCCCAGAGACCTATGGTCAGCCTACAAATATGACCACCTATGTACGCAAGTTTAGTCATCTTGCCTTGGTCCATATGATGCATCTTTTAGCTGGCTGTCATGAAGAGCTACATCAACACAGAGATACTCATGCAGCTTTGAATTTAGCCTATGATAAGCTGTATCACCTGACCTCCGAACATCTTGGAGCAGTTAGAACTGGTGTAGAAGCTAATCGCCACTTCATCATACAGCTGCATGATTGACTTGCTACTATGAATACTGGGATTGTAAATTATGTTGAGGAGGCCATGAAGATCTTTAGGGATGAGCTGAATGCATCTTCTGCTAGCAACTGCTCATTGTTGGAGGATTTTTCTAAAGAGCTTGAAAAGTAAATTAAGCAAACACATCGTGACCTTTCAGCCCCCGACTTCATCCTTCAAGAAGAACATGAACAGCGTGTGGCTGTGGTGGAGCAGCAGTTAATTCAGGCCTTTTCGCGTGTTGATGAGCTTGAACGTCATCTGTTGCTTGAACCATCTAGCGCCACCACCACTCTTGCGGCCGAGGTTGTTCAACTAGAAAAGGAGCTAGCTCTTAAAGCTTCGCTTGAAAATACCAAATATTTAGCCCGTCGCTTGACTGAATGTGAAATGGAAGCCAAAGCGATGCAAGTTTCGCTGGAAAGCCCTTTGTTGTTGAAGGAAGTATTTAGTTGACTAACAAAGGTCGAGCAGAAATATGAGCAGATCAAGGATGGAGTACAAGGCCCAAACTCCCACTCTCATGACAATGAAGGGTGTAACCAAATGAAAGAAGAGTTGAAGAACCACGTGAAAGCCGTGGAAACTGCACAATTAAACCTAAGCTCAATGGTATCCCAACTCCGTTTCCAAGTCTCTGCAATGGAGAACTGAGTGGAAAAACTTGAAACTCAAAAATCAGGAATCAAAGCATGATTGAGACTATGTGAATCTGGGCCCCTAGAAGCCCTCTCCAACCTGGAAACCCGGCTTGAAGCCGTGCACAACCAGTTCAATCGCCTCTCATGGGCCTTTGATCAGTTAAGCTACCGCTCTGAAACCTCAAAGCAGAAGCTCCAGCTATTCACACCCTTTCTGGGAATGACCCTCATTCATTCAAACCTACGTTTAAAGACAAGTTCATCCCCGGCGAGGGCAGCATTGCTTCGTTTTTATATGTTTACGAAGTGGCTATGGAAGGGGCAACTGATCGTCAAAAGGCTAAACATATTCTTTCCTGTTTGGGCCGCATGGCACAAGAGGTGATGGTCCCATATATGGACGCTCTTAGCACCTGGTCCAAGGTTAAAGAGGCCCTCAAAAACACGTTTGGCTCTAAACAAGCTTTAAGCATGAAAAAGCAAGCCTTCATGCATATGAGTATCCAAAAAGGAGAGTCAGTGATCGCTTTTGTGGAACGATTCTTTTTGGAAGCCCAGACATTGTTAACTTCAAAGATGATGACTTTGGATGATGTGGTAGCCACCGTTTTGACTGGAGTGGCTTCTTACCCATCACTAGTGATGCACATCACCTCCATAAAACGCTATTTTCATATCATTAAAGACATCAAAGAAGCCTTAATAGATGTCGCTGATTTCCATAAGCCAGAAATTCCACGTGGAGCAGTATTTCGTCCTCGCGTTTAAACCATTGAGGATTCAAAGCTTACGCCTCTAGCCCTAGCTATTGAAGACAAGAAGGAGCCCCTTCAGATAATGGGCCCTAAAGAGCAAAACCCCAAACCCAAACGTCCTGAACGCCCACAGTGCGAATACTGCGACAAAGTTGGCCACATGGAGGCTATGTGTTGGAAAAAGAAAGCTGACGCCAAGGAACAGGATCAGGGAAAAGAAATGTCAGCATAGGTAAAGGCACCCCTATTGCTGACAATCCTAATGTGCCTAACTCACTTAATCAACTTATGCCACTACCTCACATTACAAATACCCCAGGGGACAATTCTGAGGGGGATACAGATGAGGTCAGCTATTACGTTGTAGGGGCACCTGCTGAAGTGGAAGTCCCCAATCGCTTGAATGCTGGAGGAGTCGACGAGGCCACCATACCTGAAGAGACCTATCTCTGCCAAATTTTAGGGGAGCCAATTGTCATCAATACTGCCAGCGATGCAGATGAGGTGCTGTCTCACCTTATTCGCCCTATCCAGCATGGCCATACCATGCAAACCATCAAAAAATTACCATGAGACCGCATGTAAACTAACCTCCAATTTCCATCTCAAGGAGGTCTTAGCCCTATCGCCCCCTATTGGAGGGATACTTACAAAGGTCAAAGTGGTTATCCAAAAAGTTTGGGTGATGGCTATCCTAGATACAGGCTCCCCAGTGAACGTAATCTCCTCCAAGCTGATAAAAAAGATCAAGCTTGCACCTGACTTGGATTACAACCAATACTATGGAACCGCTGGTCCAAACAACACCCATGTGCTGGGTGCTTACTCATCCCTTCCCATTCGTATTGGGAAGCTTATCCTATCAGCCCCTACAGTGGCTTTAGACAACAACAGTTATGATATGCTTATAGGTACGCAGTTCATGACTAAATATGAATGTAAAATCAATATGAAGCAAGAGTTCTTATTGTTGCTCAATTACGAAGTACCCTTAGTTTTAGCCAATAATGGACCCAACAAAAAGGAGTCCTCCTGCATGTATACTAAACCCAAAAAACCTGCGACAAAGAAAAAGCAGGTTGCCAATAAGCTCTGCATTCCCCTTCCTACCATTCAAGTGGATGAAAAGGTATTACCCTACCATAACCACAACACCCCTACCAACATTCTAGATGGTCCCAACCCGGGGGGATTCATCGATGTCCTACCAACATTCTTGAGGGGGCAATTCTCATTCTTTTTGATCTAAGAAAAAGAATGTTGGAGTTAGTATTCCTGATTCTGCTGCTATGATTGGCAATCACTTGCCAAAATTTTAAATAATAATGGGGATATCAACGATATAAGTTCCCACAACGAAAAGACCCTAGTGGATTCTTGGTGGAATCCTAACAACCGGAGGAATACAATTTATCATAAAAATCAACTTAAAATAGTAAATACTAATACTAGAAATACTCTGAACTCCTCAGTCAAATATGAGGAGTATAAAACTGCATGGATTGGAACCTCTGCAAGGCAAGAAGGTTTTACCCATTGATGATTGGATGCGAGTAAACCAATCATCATCCAAATCCAACCTCCATCAAGGTGCAAAGATTTTACTTGAGGATGATAGGGCAAACATTAGCCAATCATTACCATCCGAGTCCAACTACTGCCAAAATACCCAATCATTACCATCCAAGTCAGACCACCGCCAAAGTGAAAAGATTTTACTCACTGGTGATTTTATAATTCATCAAATCATTACCTCACGGGTTGGTTTTACCTCTAAAAAATTTCTATCTTCGTTCTGATAGGCTGAAAGCCTATATTCCCTAATATGGAATACTGAGCGTTGCATTCTTTTGCCTCAAAAATCGATGGTCTCAAAATTAAAACTAGTTTTCAATAGGAAAATCTAGTATTGACAAGGGGACCTTTTCTGGTTTGGCCCTGCCTGTTTAATAAGAAACACAAAAAACCAAAACAATTATTATTTTATACTTTTACTAAAAAGTAAAATATCTCATTTCAATATATTATTTGTGGTGTCCATTGGCAGATCCCACACATGCCTTAAGGTTTGGTTAAATGATATGTTTATGAAAGGGTGGGCGTTTAAACAATCCTTTTGTATTTCTTCTTTCATAGTCTCAGCTCAGAGGTCTGGTGGAACGTTGTGCCCCTGTGTGGACTATTGGCATTTAAATAATACTACCATTAACTACCCCCAACACATTAAAGCAGACAATTAGCCATACAGTTGTAAAGTACCAGGTGTCTCTAAAGATCAATCTCATGAATGCGTTTAAGCAGATTAGGGTGGTGGAAGGCCAGGAATGGCTTATGATTCTTTTCACCAGAAGAGTGATCTTCCAGCTCCGCGTGATGCTATTTGCTTAAAAAATTATCTACCATGTTCCAGTGGATGATTGATGATGTCAAAGGCCTTTGGTTCGCAGGGTGGTGGCATATGTCAATGATATCCCCATCTATTCCTCACTCCTGAGAAGCATAAGAAGGACCTGTTGGCGGTACTGAAATTGTTGCACGAGGCTGACCCTGATGTAAAACCCTCTAATTGCAAGCTTTCATGGATGAGTTTACCTTCCTAGGTAACTTGGTCCTGAAGGATAATTATGCGATTCTTTCCAGAAAACTATAGTTATCCTTGCTTGGCCCACTTCTACCACCCAGAAGCAGTTGTAAAGCTTCTTGGAAAAAATCATATTTTTTAAAAATTCTCCCCAACTCTCTGGCAGCTGGCCATGACGCTGCATCCCTTGACAGGAAAGAATGTTCTGTTATGGTGGATGGAGGACTGCACGGATGTTTGATGCCATCAAGGAGGTTTTTGTGGCACCTTTCATTCTTAGACATGCTAAACCCACTAAGCCTTCTATAATAGCGTACAACGCATTGTCAACTACCTTAAGGCAGTGCTGATTAAACGCATGATGGATTGGAACATCATATCACATATTTTTGCACAATTTTGCTTCATCCTAACAGTCCAGGGCTAATTTCTTAAAGAGAGTTGACCTCTGTCGCATGTTCACTTAAACAAGGGCAGTACCTTTCTGCACGAAGCATGGTATGAAGTATCTTTGTGGATGGATCATAATGCCTTACTGTAATTCTTAAAACTGTAGAAGCTGGAACATTTGCAGACCTGGATGAATTGTAACCTCTGCAGTTTTTAAGTTTTAAATAGAAATTTGTCAAGTGTTATTTTATATGTCCTATTCAATTTTTTGAGTCAAATCAATTCTTTGAGTCCAACGGAGGATGAAGGACTCGAGCTTACCACAGCAATTTTGTCAGCTTAGATTCTAGTTTTTGCCCCTACCACAATTTGTTGGTGGTGTGAGGTCCAGAGTTGCCATTAGTTTCTCTGGTATTAGCGGGCCAAACAGCCTGTGTGGAGGGGTTGGAGCTGTTTGCAGCTGGTGCTTCCAGCGCATTGACAAACTTATTATTTGTTGGTGAAGAAAATGATTTTGTTTAAATCCTAAATTTTGGGTTCCACCTCAACATGATGAGATAATTTGGGCTCATCATGACCATCTGGAGGTGGGCCACCAAGGAAATAAAATATACCTAAACTTAATGAAGGGGATGTAAACTGGCCAGGGATTTACAATGATATCCCATCGTGCATTGCTAGTTGCCTAATGTGCATGTGGGAAAAATCATATAGATCAGATAGGAATGGCTTTTCAATTCCCTTCAGAAGGTGGAAGGTCTGTGTATCTTATTATCATTTGACTTCATTTCTGAGCTTCCCAGTTCCAATCGGTTTGATGTGGTTATGGTGGTTTTAGACTGTTTATGCAGTTTCCACTTTATATCCGCTGTTCATCTGCTATTACCTCTGAGGAAATAGCCCAGCTCCTTGTGTTGCAAATTTTCTCAATGTTTAATTTGCCTCAGATAATTATAAGAGATTAGAGGCCGCAGTTTATGGCGTATTTTTGGACGGCCCTCCTGGTTATACTATAGATTAAGCCGTGCCATTCCACTAAATACCATCCTAAGTCTGACAGGCAAATGAGCGGTCAGCCAGATCCTCAGTTAGTATCTCCAGCGTTATACCACTGCCACGCAGGATATTTTGGTGGATGATCTGCTGTTAGCACCATTTTCAAGCAACGATTCCTCTAATACATCTATCAATTTTTTTTCTTACAAGGGTATACTGCAGTATAACAACTCATTTTCTTTGGCCTGTGCTTTTGCTCAGAAGTCCCTGTTATATGGACCATGTACAGCAAATCAGGAGCACCCAAACCCTGGTTTGAGGGCACCCAAATAAGGCCATTGGTGATTATAAGCAGTTTATAGATTGTAAACGCCTCCTCGCCCATGAGATAAATGTGGGTTAATGGTCATGCCTGATATGTGCCACCTTCATATTAAGTTTTGATTAAAAAGTTTGCAGGCAAATGTTTGGGTCCTCATGTGGTTGAGGAGGATTTGTGCAATGTGTCCTCTTAGTAGGCTCTCCGCTCTCATTGGAAACAGCACCCCATCTTCCATGCTTCCCTGTTGTCACCAATTATAGGCACACCACCCATTGATCCTGAACCGGTCATTATCAATGACTCAACAGAGGCAGTGTTGGAGGCCATTCTGTTGTCATGTGTATTGCATTGCTTGGAGTAGTATTTGTTGTCTTGAAAGGGATTTCCTTCTTATTAGAACAGCTGAGTTAGTGCCCTAAATTGTGCCAATTGCCATGAGTTAGTGGAGGACTTCCTCTTCACACCTGAATTCACACTACCCCAAAAGGTTGCCATCATATTGGTGATTAAACTCCCAAAGTCACACAAAAGTGTGGTGCTTGCCCAAATTTCCTGTGGGGGTTCTGCCCTGACTCAAAAAGAGAAGGGTATGTAGCCCTGGGGAGAAACACCTGCGGAATAATCAGGAGGAATTTCCATTTTATACTGAGAAGGAGAGGAAGCCAGTTGTTGTCTCTCTTGTTATCATGGTAAGCTTAGCCCACTTGGGAAATAAGTGTGTGAAATTATACCCTTTGAAAATCGTGGCGTTCACCCATTTCCAACCACCCATGAGTTGGTCTAGGAAATTTGGGGCGTGTTTTGGGAAGTGGCAGCAACCATGGCCCATTGCCAGCAGAAGGTTGGCAGTAGTTCTCCTCCACAAGAGGTTGTTTCAGCTGGTTTGAGTTCCACTGATAAAACTAAATTGATATCTAGAATAACAATAAATTGACTAAGTCAGTTTCAGGCTCTGAAATCCATGATTACCAGTCCTTTTTTCATCAGCAATCACAAGACCATCCCTGATAGGCATGGATGCAATAAACCATTTTCCTTTTTAATAGGATTGGCCATGTGGAATGCTCTCCTTCCACTTGATATTTTATTTGAGCGAATATAAGCTTACAACAGATCTAAACTACTCAAAAAACCGAAACACAGCAAAACCCCAATGTCCTCGGCCCTAACGCCCACTAATTCAAAATGGGGCAGCGGCTAAACCCCACTAGCATCTTCCACCCATCAGGAAAATGATTTCGGACTAGCTCAATCAGCCCCCCAATGCCTTGGGATAATACGTTACCCCAAGGATCTCGCCCTCCACCTTACACATTCCCAAGTGGTGCCTCATAGTCCCATTGTGCTCTCCTGAAGAAAGATGCAAGACAGCCTCCAGGTTGAATATGGCAACTTAAATCCCTATAATGACAAACATATCTTTGAATTAGCCCAGGCGCTTATGCTGCCTGCAGGCTTAATCAACTTACACCCCTACAAAGGGTACTTTAACCTCGCTTCCACTTATGAAGCTGATGCTGCAATCACAGCCAATATTCCCCTGGTGTTCAAGGAGAACCCTATCCCAACCACTTACACCTGGTTGCCTGATGACACTACTCTTGTCAGGTTTACATGACCTGATCATAGGCACCAACCTATAGGATAAGGCTGGGCGGCAGGAGGTGCAGAAGGTGTAACTTCAGGCCCTTCCTGACCTCAAGAACACCTTGGACCAGCGCTGGATATAAGGCAAATATGCCCAAGTTGGTAAAAGTGAGGTTCAAAACGCCCAGACCCTTGTATCAGCTCAGGCGTTAAAATGAATGAGTACATTTTGAATGAGGATGGTACTATTCAGTTGATTAGATAACGAATGTTCAAACTCATTCCATTTTCGAAATTACGCGTTTGGGTAGGTTACAACTTCAATTGATCACTCTAGTGAAGTCAGTTACAGAGTATGCTACTCTTTCAGATGGAAGTGTGCGCCTATTGGTGCATCAGGGCTTGGGACCACTTCCATAGACCCAGAATTACCCCAACGGTGTTTAAATATGTTCATTTGTGACCAACGTTCCTTGTTAGACGACTTTTAAAAATAAAATACCCCATTTATTTACGATTAATTATTATGGTTACTTGGGCGAACCTGTGTGCAGACCTCTTTGAGGAGGCCTCCAACAATGTGGGACATTACATTTTATCTCAAATAACCAAAGTTTCCAGTGCACATTTGGGCCACCCCAGTCCCCTCCAAATTGAGTCCCCCAAAGCTCCTAACTCTTATTTACACTTGGATATGGACTCCTCTTTGGAGTCTACCCAAGTTTTGATATTCCTTGGCTACTTAATCCTGTATACCAGGCTGTACATTTTCCTTGGGTCCCTTCTGCCCCGGCACCATGCTCAGTGCCCTGTTTCTCATTCTCTTAACGACTAATTCCCTAGCGGTGTGGTTTTGCATCCTGCACCACCTCTTAGAGAACGAGAGAGTTACAGAAATTCTTGTAACATTAGTTGACCAACCTTTTTATTATATGTGCATCAGAAAGATCCGTGTGGGACTTTCTTTATGTGTAAACTGGGTGCGTTGGCCATTTGTCACTGCCACGATGGTTCTCACCACAGTTTACTTGTTTGGTTTATGTTGGGGCGTCTTGGCGTTAATCTTGCAACTTCGAACTGTGAAGTGCCCACTTTTCCTGCTCATAACTTGTGGTCTTGGACTTTTGTGATCCTGTTGTCATGATTCCCCACCTTTCTCCCATTATTTACTAAGAAATTCAACAGGCCTTGGCTTCTCTTATACAAGAAGCTCCTTTGCCTAAGAACCCATTATTAGGTTCTCATCAACCCTCGCAGGGAGTAGATTTGTTATATCAGCTATCTCCAGAAACGGTTGACTGGGTTTTCATGGTGTTCTGTGCACAGCCGCTTTTGTGGAGATCTTTGGGGGGTTTGGAGCATATCTTGGAGCAATGTCGTCTGGGCGTGTGCCCACTCAACCCTTCTACGATTTCTTTTCTCTACGCCAATCAGGTTGCCCAGTAAAATTATACTTGAATGAATTTTGTGATAAAATGCAGGCTCTACCATTGTCTGATGTCACAAAAAACGTCTTTTCTCTGCTCTACCTTGGACCTTCCCATGAAAAACCTTCCAATCTGGCAATCACCCCCTTACAACTTTGATAAACTGATTGAAGCTCTTTGGGGTGGTTTCCCCGCCCCAACCTAAAAGGGGCCAGGTAATTTGGCCCTCATTGGTTCACTTGGGATGGCACCAATAAACATGGGTCCCGAAAAGTCAAGTGTGCCATTCAAGATGGTTGAACCTTGTTATTTGAGGCCTTTAAGTTCTGCCATAATCAAGTCTGAGAAGGGGTCTATCCCTGAGTTTGAATTAAATTGTTCATATGATTCTGCCGCAATGATGCACTCACATAGCTCATATAAATCCTGCGGCCTCAGATAGTGGTTTTATTTCTAGTGGGGTGGGGCTCCCCAATCCTCTTCCTGTCTTGGTGGAATTGGAGGGTCCTGGAATATCACATCCTAAATTTAACGAGACCTGTGTCATTGATACTGATTGTATTTCTCACCGCGTTTCTGAAGTGCAGGATGATGCATCCACCAAGGGCTTGTTGGTGATGGCTCTGGATAACAATACGCATTTGGCCATGGGTTCAGTAATTGGTTCGTTAAATTCTGAAAACGCTTTTTATAATGTGGTGCCATTGCACAAAATGATACTTTCAAAAGCTCTTATTGTTTTGGTGAGAACCCCATTTCAGTATATGGCATCAAGCCTGAGGATCCCCGTTTGTCCCCCATCATGATTCGTAGGACTCAGGAGGTGGAGAAAAACGACTGTTAAAATATGGGGATGTATATGCTACTGTAGAAGATATGGTAGGATATGTTGCCTCAGCAGTAAGAGTGGCCAAATACCCCTCACCATTTTATAATTCCAAGACACACCCTGGTGGCAGGCTTATGTCTGAGGAAGTGTTCTCTGGCAATAAAGGTGGCATTATCTGCTATGAATAAAGTCCATTCTGGTTACTTTTTTGTTAACTGCTACCCTTTCATCTCCTCGTGGGAAAATCAGCACTACTATTTTGGTTAATACTGGGGCCTCTGAAAACTTTATAAACTAAAACCTGGCTGACTACCTTATACTGAGTTAAGTGCCAGGTGGTATGGTTAGAGGAGGGGGCTCACAAGGTATTCCCACACTGATAATTCGGGGTTCAGTGGACTATCAAGCTGGCAACTATTATTTGTCCGACCACTTTCAAGCTATCAAAGACCTCTTGTACCCCATCGTTTTTGGAGTAGTAAGGTAGAGGAAGTTTGACGTTTGTACTAACTTGAAGTAAAATACCTTATCTCTCAATTTAAAGATTGGTCACAAGTTGGTGGTTCCTTTGGATGAAGATAACTTTTAGGGCAATTCTCCCCACTGGCCCAATATTTACCCTCTCAGTCTTGTCCCGTTGCTGAAGCCTTCTGTGGAGGTTCCCCTACCTTCCTGTTTGGAGTGGTTGGAATCTTCGTTTGATGCAGCTTCCGCTAATGCACTACCTGATCATTCAGAGTTTGATTTCATGTTCAAGCTCACTGTGGATCTGGTGCGTATTTCTTCCCCAATTTTCCCATTGACTATCCAGGAGGAAGCGGCCTTAGATGTGTGGGTTAAGGAGAAGTTAGCCAAGGGTGCTATTTCCCATTAAATTTTTCCTGTGTGTTCCCCTCTTCTCTTTGTTGGGAAGGCTGACGGCACTTTACGCCCATGTGTAGACTATGGGAATCTCAACAACGTCACTATAAGGGGACTTACATCCAATCCCTCTGGACTCATAGATTTCCGCTATGTGGAGAAGGCGTGAGTCTTTTCCAAACTGGATTGTTTAAATGCTTTCAATCAGATCTGTATCAAGATTGGTCAGGAGTGGTTAACTGCATTCTGTACCCAAAAAGGAATCTTCCAATTTTGGGTTATGCCATTTGGACTTAAGAATGCCCCCGCTATCTTTCAACGTCATATTGATGCAGCATTGGGGGACCTGCTGGGTGTCTGCGCGGTCGCTTATATGAACGATATTTTGGTATTTTCCCCTGACAATGAGTCCATGAAGCACACCTTTGGCAGGTTGTGGAGCGTTTGAGGGCTGCAAACCTCACGCTGAAAATCAGTAAGTTTGAGCCTTTAAGTCCCAGGTCACTTTTCTGGGCAACGTCATGTTTGACCAAGGGCACATGATGACTTCAGACAAGTAGAAAGATATTTGAAAGTGATCCACTCCAACTTCAGTTAAGGAATCAAGAAGCTTTTTGGGGACGTTTACGTTCCTTAAGAAGTTTACAATGAAGCTTTCTTAAGTTGCCGCGCCTTTGTATAAGGCAAGTGGGACAAAAATAATTCAGTGGTCCCCCATTTTGGAGGATGCCTTTCAAGCTGTAAAGTGTCCGTTGCTGTCCACTTTCGTTCTTCACCATATCAGCCCCAATAAAGAGTTTATTGTTGCTTTAGATGCCTCCAACTTCACCATAGCTGTAGCCCTATTACAAGTAGGCAAAGATGAAATAGAGCATCCCGCAGGATATTTTTCTAGAAAGATGTCCCTACTAGAGTTAAACTACGCTGTATACGATAAAGAGTTATTAACAGTTGTTGAGGCGCTGACTTATTGGCGTCATCACTTTCATGGCTCATCCCAGCCCTTCCATGTACGTACAAATCACTGTGCTTTACTATATTACCGCGCACCTCATTTCTTGACCCCACGGCAGACCCGCTGGTATGAGACACTTGTCCAATCTTCATTCTCTTATGAGTTTACAAAGGGCAATGGGAATGGTTTGGAAATGCTTTGAGCCATAATACTGCACTAGCTCCCAATCCTAAGGTGGTTGAGGTGCATAATACCCAATTAATGATCCACCGGGTAAGATTGTGCCCCAACTTTCCTCTTCCTTGGCCTGTAGGCCAGCGCTCGCTCCTCTAGAGAATGTGGAGGAATATGGTATGTTCAGGAAGGTTGTTCTTCCAGCCTTTGTCGGCAGAATATACAATGGTCCTTGCAAAGAGTGCATTGAATCAGGAGGATATTACCAGAAGTTACCACATAAAGGATGAGATGGTGTGGTTTCAAGGGCGCGTATGAGTGCCTGCTAAACCACTCAGCCTGGAAATCATTTGTGACCATCATGACGGAATCATCGTTGGTCATCCTGGGAAAGCGAGGACCCTAGAGTTTATTTGCCATACATACAATTGGAAGAAATTAGCCTTTCAGTTAGGTAGATACTGTAAACAGTGCATAGTTTGCAACCAAATGAAACCAAATCGCCAGCCTTTAGCAGAGTTATTAGTACCAGTTCAAAAGGCTGAGGGGCCTTAGACTTCCTTATCATTTGATTTTATTTTTTGAATTAACTGTATCAGATGTCTATGATGCTATCATGGTGGTGATGGACCATTTTAAAAAGTTCGCCCATTTTATCCCTTGCCGAACCACAGTCACCAGGGTGGAGATGACTAGGTTGTTTGTTACTAACGTTTTCGCTCTTCATGGGGTCCCTCAAGAATTATTAGTGATTGGGGTCCCCAGTTTACTTCTGTCTTTTGGGAAGAGTTGTGTAAAATTTGCAAATCTGTCACTGCCGTTCAACTTCCTATCACCCTCGTTCAGATGGGCAGACAGAACGAGTGAACCAGTGCTTTGAACAGTTCCTGCGGTGTTACACTGCTGAGGACCATTCAGATTAAGTTCCCATCTTCCCCTGACCCAATTCAGTTATAACAATGCGCAACATGCTCCAATTGGTTGTTCCCCTTCTTCGCCAACTATGGCTTCAATCCCGCCTTCAACATGGAGCCTTGTTGTGGATCCAAGGTGGAAACAGCGGTGGACTTTGTAAAGACAATCAAGAAGGTACATTAAGGGGTGGGCACGAATTTAGAGGCGGCTATGCAGAGCATAAAAGGAGCATGCAGATGAGAAGAGACGGGTTGGACCTGCATACTGGGAAGGAGATCTTGTGATGCTGGATGCCAAAAACATTCCTATCAAGCAGCCCTGTAATAAACTGGGACCAAAGAGGATATGGCCATATCGCATTGTTAAGAAAGTGGGCCACGCCTCATACCAAATGGATCTTTCCCCCTCGTTCCAAATCTTTTCAGTATTCCATGAAAGAAAGCTCACATAGCTTGAGGGTTCCCCTCCAGAAGCTCCCAAAGCTTATCTCGTGAATGAGGCACCACAATGGGAAGTGGAGGAGATTGTTGCTTATTGTTTGGTAAGAAGAAGGCTCAAGTATCTTGTATCCTGGAAGGGATTTGACGCAGCAGAGAACAGTTGGGTTCCAGTGCGGGACTGCGCACATGACCAAGAGCTAATTAAAGCACTCCACATGCGTTTCCCTAAGGATTCAGGGTTGAAGCTTAAGCCAGCCATCGCTGCTATGAAGTTGGACCCATCCATAAAAACTTTTCATTAGCGAATGCCCCTGGAGGAAGGTGGAGCCCAAGAAGGAGGAGAAGGTCATGTCAGGTTTACATGACCTGATTATAGGCACCAGCCCTAAGGATAAGGCTGGGCGGCAGAAGGTGAAGAAGGTGAAACTTCAGTCTCTTCCTGACCTCAATCACACCTTGGACCAGTGCTGGGTATAAGCCAAATATGCCCAGGTTGGTACAAGTGATGTTTAAAACGCCCAATCCCTTGTATCAGCTCAGGCGTTAAAATGAATGAGTACATTTTGAATGAGGATGGTACTATCCAGTTGATCAGATAACGGGGGTTCAAAACCTATTCCATTTATGAAATCATGCGTTTGGGTAGGTTAAAATTTCAATCAATCACTTGAGTGAAGTCAGTTTCAGAGTATGCTACTATTTTAGACGGAAGTGTGCACCTATTGGTGCATCAAGGCTTGGGACCACTCCCCGACCCAGAATAAACCTGACAATGTTTAAATATGGTCATTTGTGACTAACGTTCCTCGTTGGTCAACATTTTATAAATAAAATACCCTATTTACATACGTTTTATTATTATGGTTCCTTGGGAGAACCTGTGTGCAGACCTCTTTGAAGAGGTCTCCAACAATGTGGGACATTACATTTTATCTCAAATAACCAAAGTTTCCGGTGCACCTTTGGGCCGCCCTGGTCCACTACAAATCGAGGCCTCCAAGGCTCTTAGATCTTATTTACACCTGGCTATGGACTCCTCTTTTTGGTCCACCCAAGTTTTAATAATCCTTTGATACTTAATCCTGTATACCATGTTGTAAACCCTTGCCTTGGGTCCCTTCTGCCCTGCCACCATGTGCAGTGCCCTGTTTCTCATCCTACTAATGGCTAGTGCCCTGGCGGTGTAGTTATGCATCCCGCACCACCTCTCAGGGTATGAGAAAGTTACAGACACTCTCATAACAACACTTGTGGTTCAATTTGTAGGCCACCCCACCCACCTCCCCCTGAAACTATATACAACAAACTTTTTAGCTGGGTTATCAGTATATGGCGCTGACCCCATTTTACAACTTGTGGTTCCCAATGGAGCCAACAGACTTGTAGGCCTTCATGCTTTTGCAACTATACGCCCAATATCAACCAAAAAGCGGCATTTCAATCCCCCTCATACCGTTGTCCCCTCTGTCCCCCACCCCTTTCTGGGCCAGAGTAGACAAAGGGTGCACAATATGCCCCATTTGTTTTGACCTGAACCACTCAAAGTGGCGCTACCCCACCATAGCCCAAGCTGGAGCCCACATAATTGAATCCCCCATGATGCTCCCATTTACAACATAAAAACTTTTTTGAATGGGGCACAATCCTTCCTTCTCCTCCACCCAAAATGGTAGATGCAACTGCCACGGATTCAGCCAATAAGGAACCTACATGTCAAACCATCACTCTTAATCCAACTAATCAGGAATCAGCATGGACCCCAGTAAATTTAAAATTCCACCCAGCCACCCAATCCAGCTCATCCAAATGTCAATCAACCTGTCATTTCTCAATCAGGACCTGCGATTATTTGAAAGAAGTTGATTTAGGGAATCTTGTCCCTGACTTTGTCAAGGCCCCAAGCCTCAAAATGTACCTGAATGCAGATTATGCAGCTCAATTTAACTCAGCACTATGCTCTACACTCTGATGCCAATGAATTCCAAAGTGATCACCAACTCACCAAAGAGGCTGTTGCCTCCCCTGATTGTTGCCCCCTCTGAAAAGCCATAGCAAAATCAGTCAGTCTTGGCCAAGGGAATACCCACCCCTGTCTTTTCCCCAATGCAACAAGTTAATATAAAAATAATTGTTTGATTCCACCAAGTTGCCCATAAGGTAATACAAAAAGTTGTGATGTTCGCAAAATTTGGCCCCAAGACCTGCATTACCAGCAACAACATTACCACCTTCACCACACTACCTAAAATTGCCTCAAGGCTGAGAAAGCCCAGTATGAATCTAACACCACTCTCCTCATATCTAAATTTTAGCTGCCTGAGCCATTCTGCTACTGAAACAACCATTTTGAGGATGCACCCACGCCTGTGCTCTCAGCGCTCTGCCGTATACTGTCCAACACAGAGGTAGAAGGTGAGCTCCTGATCCCAACTCACCCCCACCATGGATGCATAGCAGTTTATCGCATCTGACCTGGTTGGATCATTTTATTTTTATTTTTATTTTTCAATTCAGTTTGAATGATACGCTCATTTCTTCAGTTTTTAGATTCTAATTTAGTATAAGATTTGCTCCTCAGAGCTTAATAATTCCCATCCCCTGGTCAGCTTGTCTTAATTAAATAGATAAGAATTGGCCATGTAACCTGACCTTGGGTACACCTAGTCACCCACTAGATAAAGCATCACTGATTCAACAATAAGAATCACGTTGGGAGGAAAAATTTAATGTCAAAATTTGAGCTTAAGTCAGCGGGCCAGGCTGAGATCAATACGCTGTCACTAATTTAATAAGAATTAATCTGCCATAGTTAAGCTGCATGTTTATCCCTGATGGCAAATGCAATTGTTTCCATTCCCTTGTTTTCTGTGAGATTATAAGGCAGTGGACTCTGATAGGTTCCAATTTCACTTTCATTTTCCCTTTTCTGTTATGATAGTTGAAAAAAAATTCAATTTTTATCTGTGAGTTTAACAAGTTGACTGAACATCTGATTGTACAATTTCCAATTTAAAAATTCCTGAATAATATTTTTGGTTGCCCCATTTCTTAGCACTAAACAATATGGATAACTGTTTGTTATAATCTGGTAAGTTCATTGGGTGTTTAACCATCCTAAGTTTAAGCCTAGTCTTATGATTTTTAAACACTCCATTATATAATGGAGAATCCTCAGTTTATCCTTTCCCACTCTTCCCAGTAAGTGTGATGCTGCGTTGGCCTTGTATCATGGATGGATGGCCCATCCTTTTGGAAATAATTTTTATGCCGCAGTTATAAAGTATCTACTAACCCAGTTAATGAAGAGGTTTTTCCTATACCACTTTCAGAAGAGCTTAGTTCCTATTTTTCCCCATGCCCTGGCCAGCTTGGGCAGATCGCAAGTGTGGGTGTGTTGTTTTTTCCTGTGGCCACTTTCTGGCCTCACCAATTCGCTGTTTTTTTGATCTGGTGGTAGTGTTTTAGTATTTAATTTGGATGCTCAGGAGAGCCAATATTCTGTGAATCCGTTGGTGCCTTTGTTTCTACGGGACAACTTCTGGAGGTGGAGGTTGTTCAGGTGGCTTTACCATGGTTTATTTTTATGAGACTAGGCCAGAGGATAACCTTTCGAGTACCCCTTACACCCAGTTATGTTTCACAGAGTGGCTAATAAACAAGTTCAGGCTTACTTTTCTAGTGTCTGTTAAGATCCAGTTAAAAATCCATTTGGTATCCGTTACAGGATCTTGGACATGGGGCATCTGGAAATTTTTGGCCTTTAGGTCGTTCAGGATCTGGGCCTAGTTCTTAACGTATGCTCCTTGGTCTTAAATGCGTCATTGGCACTCAATGGCTTACTATATGGTGAGATTACCTGTACCATTCTCATTTTATGAGTTTAGTTTCTGTGATTAGTTCATCACTGTGCCATTTTTGTTAGCCTCCATTATCCTTGGGGTTGGATGGTGGCGTCGGCAATAGGTTGTATTAACCTGGAGCTTAACTTTATCACTTGAGAATCTATATGTGTATGGCAAATATCCACATAATAAAACTTTTTCCTTTTCTGGAGCGGTGAGCTACTTGTTTCAACTCCTTCATTTAAAGCGTTTCCAGTGGACGTTTCTTACAGCTTGGGCCAGTACAAGGGCATTTGATATAGTGAAGAGAATTAGTTTCCCTCACACTCTGATTTTGATCTATCCTTCCACCTGAAGTTAAATATAATCATTAAGCGTCCTCTGAACCCTTATACAGAGCATTAAGACAAGACCCTGGAGGTGTGGTTAAATGATATGCTCATGAAAGGATGGGTGTTTAAACAATCCTCTTGTTTTGCTCCAGACATAGTTTCTGCTCTGGGTCTGATGTTCGTTGACCACTTACATACTATGGGCATTTAAATAGTATTACCATCCACAATTACTACCCCCTCCCCCTCAAGAAGACAATTAGCTATGAAGTAGCAAATGCTAGGTATTTTTGAAGCTCAATCTCGTGATTGCGCTCAACCATATTAGAATTGTGGAACGTCATTAAAGGCTTATGGCTGTTTTTTCCAGTTGAGGGATTTTCCAGCTCCTTGTGATGCTATTCGCTCAAAAAATGCTCCTGACATGTTCCAGCGGATAATTAATGATATCAAAGACCTTTGATTCACCCGTTTGGCTACATATATCAATGATTGCCTCATACATTCCCTTACTCCTGATCAGTATAAGAAGGAACGGGAGCGGTGCAGGATTTGTTGCACAAGACTGAACTCGATGTAAAACTTTTATAATTGCATGTTTTTCAGGGATGAAGTTACCTTCTTAAGTAACTTAGTCCTGATAGATGGTTATGCGATTCTATAAGCAAGATCAAAGCCATCCTCGCTGGCTCAACCCTACCACCCAAAAGCAGTTGTGGAGCTTCTTGGGCACAATATTTTAAAAAAACTCTCCACACGCTTTTAACTGCTGGCCATGACGCTGCATCCCTTGACAGGGAAGAATGTTCTGTTATGGTGGATGGAGGACTGCCACTGGTTTTTGATGCCATCAAGTAGGTTTTTGTGGCACCTCTCATTCTTAAACATGTTGAACCCACTAAGCCTTCTATCATAGCATCAACGCATTGTCAACTACCTTAAGGCAGAGCTGATTCAAACGCATGATTTATTGGAACATCATATTGCATTTTTTTGCACAAGTTTGCTTTATCTTAACAGTCCAGGGCTATTTACAATAAGAAGTTGGCCGCTGTGGCGTAGTCACGTACACAATGTCAGTACCTCCTTCGGGGAGCATGGCATGAAGTGACTGTGTGGATGGATCATCAGGCGTAAATGTATTCATTAAAACGTCAGAAGCTGGCATATTACCAGGCCCAGATGTAGTGTGACCTCTGCAGCTTTTTTTAAGATAAGCATTTGGCAAGTGTTCATTAAATGTCCTCCCCAATTTGTTGAGTCAAAATACATCTTTGAGTCTAAAGGAAGAGGAAGGATTGGAGCTTACCACCGCAATTTTGCCAGCCAAGATCTAGGTTATTTCTCCTCCCAAAATTTTGGTGTGGAGTGAGGTCCAGAGTTGCCATTAGTTTCACAGGTATCAGCGCTCAAAAAACCTGTTTGGAGGGGCTGGAGATGGTTGACCAGCTTGTGCTTCCAGCGCATTGACAAACTTATTATTTGCTAGCGGAGGGAATGGTTTTGTTTAATTCTTGAGTTGAGTTCCAGCTAACTTCATGATGAGATGGTTTTGGGATCATCATGACCCTCTGGAGGCGGGTCACCTAGAAATAAAAATACATTAACATAATGAATTGGATATATAACTGGCCAGGGATTTCCAATGATGTCCCATCATGGATTGCTAGTTGCATAATGTGCATGAGGGAAAAATCAGATACATCAGGTATGAATGGGCTTCTCCATCCCCTTTTTCAGGAGGAGAGTCCATGGACCTCGATATCCATTGTCTTCATAGTTGAGCTTCCCAGCGCCAATGGTTTTGATGCTATTATGGTGGTTTTACACTGCTTTACCATGTTTTTACTGTTATCCCCTGTTCATATGATATCACCTCTGAGGAATTGGCCCATATCATCATGAGACATGTCTTCTCAATGTTTAATTTGCCTCAGGTAATTGTGAGTGATTGGAGGCCTCATTTTATGGCTCTTCTTTGAGCGCCCCTTTTGCTATACTGATGATTAATTCGTGCCATTCCACTGCATACCATCCCCAGTCTGACGGTAAAATGGAGCGGGTCAACCAGATCCTCAAACAGCATATCCAGTGTTACACCACTGCCATGCAGGATACCTGTGTGGATGATCTTCTGTTGGAACAATTTACATTAAACAAAGCTCTTATACATCTACCAGGTTTTTGCCTTACAAGGCCATGCTAGAGTATAAGATCTCATTTCCTCTTGCCTGTGCTTTTTCCTGGAAGTCCCTGCTATGGTGAACCATATGCAGCAAATCAGGAGCACTCAATCCTTGGTTTGGGAGCACTCAACCAGAGCCAAAAGTGAATACATACATTTTACAGATTGTAAACGCCTCTCCACTCCTAAGATAAAGGTGGGTTAAATGGTCATAGTCAGACAATTGAAAGTCCAATGTATTAGTAAGAGTAATTTAGAGGTAACTAATGAAAGATCGGCTAAAAGACACTGGTCAATTACTGTTGGAATCCTGCAAATCAGGATAACACTCTAGTTATTACTTAGGCAAAACCATGAGTTCAGGTAGGCATATTGCTCCAAATAGTCGACCATTTTGGGGAGCCCTTCTGAGGCCCTCCCCTCTTACAGCAAATTTAGTAACACCTACCCTGCGGAGACCAGCCCCATTTATAGGGTTGGAAGGGGTCCCACAAGGTGAAAATTGTGCCCAATGATTGGGTAAATTTGATAAAATTGCTGACTCACAGACACATCCTGCCTGCAAAAGACTTTCCATTGGCTGTTTCATCAAAACAAGGCAAATCTCCAGCAATCCAATAGGTCAAATGCACATATTCCCTAATTAGGACAGTACTAAGCACTCCAAATTTCACAAAGAATTCGCTTTGAACCTCAATATAGTTTAAATACAAAGCTACTAGATATTTAGAGGGTTCGTTTTTCTTTCCCTACGTGGCACCAATAAATCTATAGATTTACAACTTTCTAGTTAATTGTACATTTACTTTTATTATCTTCAGTGGTTTCAATCCCTCATTTGTTGGAGTTTAGGCCCAAATAGAACCAGCGAGCTTAAAATACCCAAAATTCAACAAGTGGTGATCATTACAGGGGACCCTGTACGCCACAAATCTTCTGTTTAACTATGTCAACGTCATCTGAATACAAGTTAGCTGCTTTAGAATGACAGTTATCTAGTGCTTTGTCTCATCTTAAAAGGCTTGAGCAGCACTCTTCTTAAGGCTTTTATGGGGCCTCCCCCAATATACATAAACCCCCTCTTTGAGATAAATTTACACCTGATATGGGCAGTATATCATCCTTCCTGTATGTTATGAATCATTAATGGAAGGAGCGATTGACCAGCAAAAACTCAGGTACATTCTCCCCTGCTTGAGCCTTATAAACTCAAGAAATAATAATTCCTCACATGGTCAATATTAGAACCTGGGCGGAGGTTAAGCTAGCGCTTAATGAGGAGTTTGGCTCCACACAAAGCTTGCAACGGCAAAAACAGGGCTTTATGTGCCTTAGCCTACAAGTTGTAGAATCTTTCCCATATTTTGTTGAGCAATTTTATAGTGAATCTCAGCCTCTGTTGTATGAAAGAATGCTACCACTAGATGACGCCATTGCTGCTATTTGTCTTATCGCCTCTTCCCTCTATGGTGCTGCATATATCTTCACTCAAGCGCACCTTCAAAAATGTACGTGATATTAAGGAAACCTTATTAGCGATGTCTGACTACTATGAAAGTGATACTACGCCAGGAGCTATGAGGTGAGAATCCACTATAGCTCTCCAGCCTCTTCTATGGCTATCTCCCTTTGGAAAACTGCTCCTGCGGAGTTTCCACAACAAGATGTTCCTCCCCTAGGTGAAGAGAAAAAGAGGATACTAGAAGTTATGTGGCAGTGCTCACCTCTATCTTCAGTACCCAAAGTGAAGCCAGTGAAGTTGGATATCACTTTACCCGGTTCTTCTCTTTTGTTAGAGCAGCATTCTAAAGTGCCTCAATTGTCACGTCCTGCCAAGGCATATTTCTATCCCTTTTGGCATCTCCTCCAGCCAGCTCTAGTTTAAAACCTGTAGCAGTGAGGCAAACCAAAACCCTTATGCCAAAGGCTAGATATTGAGACATAACAACTACTGCGTCTCCTCAAAAAGTTACCCAGGTAATTGAGAGTCTCCAGGAACCCACTTGCTATAAGGGAAGCCCTGATCTTACCTTCCAACTGATAGAAGCTGTGACGTGCATTTAGAATCCCTCTGATGACGAATCTGAAGGGGGTTGTGAAGATGTCAGTCAATGTCTTAGGAGCCCCATTGGAAGAAGAGGTACCTGACAGGTTGAACTCTGATAGAGTGGATTGGGCTAGAATCCCTTGCCAAACTTATCTTCACTAAGTTTCGAGGGGTTTTGAGGTCATTGACACTGCTAGTGACATTGACCAGTTTATTGCCACCTTGATCCGAACAAACCAGTGTGTTCATAACCTGCAGTCTATCCAGGGAAAATACCCTGAGACAGCCAAACGACTTGCCTCTACTATAAAAATAAAGGAGGTTCTCGCTCTTTCCCCCAACTTGGGTGGAACCTTAACCAAAGTGGAAGTTGTAGTCAATGAAGTGCGGGTTAGGGCTATCCTTGACACTGGGTCCCCAGTAAACGTTTTGCCATAAAAACTTATCAAAAAGATTAAACCGGCCCATGATCTCAACTACACTTAAGAGTTTGGGACTGCATGCACAAAAAACACCTGCGCCATTGGAGCGTACTCTCTTCTGCCCTACCGTTCTGAGAAGCTCATTTTGTCAGCTCCAGCGGTGGCCCTAACTAACAATACCTATGATCTACTCATTGTTACCCAGTTCATACTTGAGTATGAAAGGACTAAAAATATGAAGCAGTGGTATCTCTCTCTACTTAACAATTAGATCCCCCTTTTTTTGAACAATGAGAAGCTTAATAAAAAGGATTATGTTTGCACAGTTGAGTATCCCTCTTCCGCTTTATCCCTACACTATACCACCACAGGATGACATACCAAAATGCTGCCTCAATCAATGGAAGCCTTAGAGGGTATTCCTTTCTATGCTTCTGAGAGGTGGTCATCAAGTCTGTTGACAAAGGGTAGTTGACAAGAATATTACCAAGCAAATCCAACATAACTGCCTACTGCACCTAATTAGCCTTGATGGAGTTAGTGCTTTGGAGTCCATAGTTTTGCCAAGAGTTCTAGATCCTGCCTATCATCGACCTATCAACCTTCAGCTAAGAAATTCTACTAAAAAGTACATGGTCATCAAGGAGCATCAGGAGATCAGAAGAGGCCTGATTATTCCCTTTGAGGAAATAAATCAGGTTCACTATATAGGGTCTATGGCGGATATGGGCTTACCCACTGACCATGCTTTATGTAACCTACCTTCCGTTCATATCTCTGATGAACTACTTCAGCTGAGCTGGATAAAGGCCACACCCTACTCATGGCCTACAGTGACATATTCTCTAAATCCAACGATGAATATGGGCACATGAAGGGTTGAACTCACACTATTGATTGTGGAGATGCTCGTCTCATTTAATCCCAGCCTACCACAAATCAAAAGTTGAGGAGCTACAGATGCAGATGGAGCTCAAAAAGTCGTTGGACTCTGGGTTTCTGGTGCCCTCATAATTCCTTGGTCGTCCCCTCTTCTACTTATAAAGAACAAAAAAGGATGTCATTGGGTAGTTATGGACTACCATAAGATGAATAACCTCACCAAGGAGTACAGCTACCCAATCCTCCAAATTGATGACGCTCTGGCACAACTCTCTGGCTCCAAGTTTTTCACCGCCATGGACTTGGCTAGTGGATACTGGCAGATGGACCTTTCACCACAGGACCAAGAGAAGTGCACCCTTATATGTAGTGAGGGCCTTTTCAACCCACACGACCATCCCAGGGGTTATGCAATGTACCTGCCATTTTTCAGTGGACAGTGGACCATATTCTCCAGGATCTAAAGATCAGCTGTGTGATTGTCTATTTGATGACATCACGGTTTTTTCAAAGATCTTCAATAAGCACCTCTCTCACCTCAAAGAATTGTTTCAAGGGTTGTTGGCTGTCATGAAAACGGCAGAATAAGTTTATACTGGCCTAACAGTTGAGATGCGTGAGCATCCAAAAAGCAAGCCAAAATGCCAGTGGTATTGCCACTCATACGACGTTGTATGGAGCCGCAAATTGGGTACAATGACTCCTTGATGTAGAATGAGCGTGGAAAGAAACCTGATAATGAACCAAATAGAGACAGCTCCAGACACTAAGGGTCTTGATGCCTGGGATTGAACAACTGGGTCCACCACTTCTTAGGGGTTGCTGATGGGAGGGTTCATCACTAACGTAGAGACAAGGGGGCGGATCCTTGCTTGGAACTGAATCATATAATGCCACAGAATTCCAATATCTTGATAGCGGATAGCTTATTAATGGGGTTAAATTCCCAGAAGTTTCTTGCGCGTTGGATCCAGTTGACTATGGTAGGAGTGATTGTAATCATCAAAACTGGTAAAGCCCATCTGGTGTAGGGACTTCCAGGCCACTAGGTTAGTGCCATAAGGTCTTTGGCAAGAAGAATTCAAGTAGAATAAAATTTGGATACTAGTGGGAATTTATTGGAAAGGAAAATAAAGAGAATCGACCAACAATTTTCTCAGTGTAATGCAACTAAATAAATAAAATTTGATTTGGTAGTATGTCCAAGAATGGATTGGGACCCTCAAATTCAACCATAACTGGCGAATTTTTGGGGGAGAGGGGAAAATATTGTAATTAGAACTGTCATCAAAGGATTTGGCGGCAGGCCAAGTCACTATCAGTTTGGCCACAAATGCTGGGCTGAGACTTGACTGCATTTTCATCGGTTGGCATAATGGTATCTGACCCAACAAGCAACGGTAATTCCCCAGGGCCACCCCAAATAGGGGCGCTCCCCAATTGGTTCTAAACAGGTTTGGGATGCCCAACCCGCCTGTGCCCAGTCACTGGGGCGTTTGTTCAACCAAATGAGTTATGTTTGCTGCAACACCCAATTCATTAGATAAAGATTTTAAATTATCTGCGAATGACCCCAAAGGTTCCATCTGCTCATTGGGGATCATCTCAACAATTTTGAGGGGTGTTTGGCGTCAGCGATTGTACTGCTAGCTGATTCAAAACTGTCAGTGATCTGGACAATAATTCGATATTTGTCCCTTCTTGAGTATTAGTTTCCAATTGTTGGGCTTTATCCCCATTGTTTTCAGATATTTCATCTTTAATTTGGTAATATCAGCATAGATTTCCTCATTTTGGTGGACAAGTTCAGCAGAAATGAGCGCGGGTACTGGGGGAGGAGCCTTTAGAGGAAGTGCTGTTACCCGGCGCTCATCTACAATGTGGGTGAGGTCGCCCTGGGTGATGAGGGGTACAGCCTCCCTCTTCAGGCCCTTCTTATTTGGAAATGGGAAAATTGGCCAATCCACACAATGGAGACGTTCCATGGGACTTACACTACCCTTTCCTTTTTCCAAAGGAGGGGCGCACCACTGGAAAACTGTATGAGGGCTACTTTCTTGTGAGCCTTTGGAAACTTGATTGCTATTAAATTTGCATCTTTTTTTGGGAGGGGACAGGTAACGTTGGGATGAGACTCATGAAACTCCTCGAGAAGTTCCATGCAGTTAGCGTACTTATGGGCCTTAACCCAACTGTTATCGTAGGTTAGATAGCCCTTTCAGGTGATGAGATACTGAACTGATCTTCGAGATTTGCAGGACACTAATATGTTTTCTACCTCAGCCTCCTCTGCATCCTTGATTACACTTGGCTCTGGGTCTGCGAGAATAGTCCACTTAAATGGGGACAACAGAAACGTGGAAGATGAGGTTCTGTTTCCAATGATCTGGCAGCTTTAACCAGAAAGCACCTTTGCGCAAGTCTTCCTTCACCAAGTGGGGACTCAAACGCTTGCTTGTGAATTTATGGGAGGGTGCCTGCATTTGCAAATGGCACTTATCAAGCATAACGTATGAACCCACCACTATGTCATGACCAGGAAGCCATATTTGATCCGAAAACTGCTTGTAATCATTGATAGCTTTAGTGAGATGCTCCCACACTAAGGACTGAGTAGACTAAATATGCTCAGCATGACCTGCTGCTACTGGGACCTTTGGACGCAATCAGGAGCTGACTGAAAACGAGGGATTATACCCTAACGCCACTTCATAAGACACTCCCATATAAGTGTGAACTCCGTTGTTGAAGGAAAATTGAGCGAGGGAAGGTTATTAGCACAGTTACACTGTGCGGCTGCAGCATAGCAGCGCAGGTACTGTTCTAAGTTTGATTAACTTGCTTGGTTTGTCCATTGGACTGGTGATGATACACTGTGAAATGGCAGGGGGAATTTTTAAAATGGATAAGAGTTCACTCCAGAACCATGCTGTGAACTGTGAACCACAGCCACTGATGATCTCCTGCGGAAGACATAACATAGAAAAACATGGCGCACGAAGAGACGAGCAGTTTCTTCTGAATATAATCACAGAATATCATGGAATAAGTAGAAACATTTGGTAAAAAGATCGACCACCACCATCACCGCTGTACCCATTAGAACAGGGAAGTTCAACAATAAAATCTATGGACACCAACGTCCATTTACCCTCCGCCTGTTGTATATGATGTAGGAGGACATTTCATCCTTTATGATCTGACTCGGTCCATGCGCAGGTAATGCAATTGGTGATCTTAACCAGAACTTCTTTTGATAAACCCACCCAATTATAAGTCTGCTTGATCAAATTGATACATTTCATATTATCTGGATGGCTGATTGTAGGAGGATCATGATGCGCTCAAAACACATTGGTCCTAAAGAGAGGAGAAACCCAAAACCGCAACCAAAAATAGATGAGACCCTCCACCAAGAAATAAATGGAATGTTTGTGATTTTGGAGGGACAATTGATCAAATAACTCCAATCCTTTGGGGCAGGTCATTTGAGCTGCTAGGCACTGAGAAATGAGAGGAATATCAGGAGCAAAGTCAACTTACAAGACCACGGGAGGGACAATAGACAAAATTTAAGTGGAGGGAATCATGGTAACTAAGTCCACTTCACTGAGTTCAAGGGACAATGGGCCTGGTTGTGGCTAAGAAAATCAGAGAGCACGTTTAGTTCGTCTTTCACAAATATATATTTAAAATTGAAACTGCACAAATCCTGATAGTTACAAGCTTGCCTATGTGCCAATTTCTGTGGTTTGCAGAGATACAGAAGGGCTTGGTGATCCATACGCACAGTTAACTCATGCTGGGCACCCTGTAACAGATACCACCAGTGAGTCAACGCCCATGCTACAACTGCTAACTCCTTATCATAAATGGCCAATAATTGCTCAGTAGAGAAAAATTTCTGGGAGAAGTAGGCAAATGGATGTTCTAAATCATCGTGCTCCTGGAGCATAACTGCACCCACTGCCACTGATGAAGCATCGCAAGCAATGATATACAGTTTGAGGGGGTCCACATGTTTTAGGATGGGGGGAGATAAGAACACCTCTTTAATTGACTTTAACACCTGCTTGCACTCAGGTGTCCAACAAAAAAGCACATTCTTGCCCATGAGGGGGTGAAGTGGAGCAGCTAAATGGGAAAGGGCTGGGGAAAATTTCTTCAGAAAAATTATGGTGCCCAAGAAACTTTGTATTTGTTTTTGGGTTGTTGGAGCTGGCCATTTGTGGATGGCGTCCAATTTGTTGGGGGAATTTCATAACCATCCTTCAGGACAAGGTTCCCGCGAAAGGTAACTTCCTCCTTATAAAAAAACATTTAAAAGTCTTAATGAATAGGCCCACCTTATGCAAAGTGGCCACTACCGCTTCCAAGCTTTTGCATGTTTTCAGGAGTTGGGGAGTGAACCAAAATGTTGTCAATATATGCAACCGCACAAGTGAAATGGAGGTCGCCCGACACACTATTGATCATTCTTTGGAATGTGGCTGGCGCATTCTTCAACCTGAAGAGCATTACATGGAATTGAAAATACCTCATTTTGTTCAGATCATGTTAAGCCAATCTTGTCTTTCCATCACCCATATTTGGTTGAAGGCATAAACTAGATCAAGCTTGGAGAACACACAAGACTCGGCGATCACTTGACTGATAGTTTGCTCTAGGGGTAAAGGCTAGGAATTGTGTACTGTATTTTTTTTGGGTGTCCATAATTCACACACAGACGGAGGAAACCATCAGCTTTTTCTGGCAAAAACGATGGGAGATGCAATGGGTGATGTCTTTTTAAAAAACCATCCTTTATTTTGCATCTCATCCAACCAGATGTTTAGCGCCACCTCCTTCTCCGCTGCGTGTAGATTTAAGGGACAGTTGATATTCACCAACTGTACCGTTGTTTGAAATCCTAAGTCAGACTTAGTATGTGCAGGAAGATGGTCCGCCTTCCCAGAATCAAAGATACTTAGATAGCGCATTAATTCTTCAGGAAAATTGGACGGAAAGCCTGCAAGGGAAACGAGGGAAGTGATGGAACTGCGGCCTTGAGTGTTTTAAGGAGATCAACTAAAGGAAATTCTCCCTCCATTTGATCATTAACAAATGACAACATATATGACTCCAGGTGAATTTGAACATGTTGTCAGCGCCATCAAGCAACCCCCAAGATTACAGAAATCACCAAGTTTGGCATTGATGAAAACCATTTGCAAAAGCTAAACTGATGTACTGAGAAAGGTACTGGCCATTGGACAAGATATGAGGTCTGTGATGCTGAAGAAGCACCCATCACCTAAGTACCTTCGATCATGTCTATCTCCAATTGTTGGGCTAGCTCTACGCTCATAAAATTGCCCGTGGCTCTGGTATCCACCAAAGCCTCAAAGGAGACGTGATGAGACCTGTTACTAATCTTCATAGGTAATAAAAAGTAGGCGAGTTTTGTTTATTGGTATAATTTTTCATCTCCACTGAAACTGAAGAAAAACCAGTAAATCAGGGGAAGGTCAGGGACCTTTTGGGAGCAAATTTGGAAAGAATAAGGCTTGGTACAAGATACTTCGATCTGGGCTTTTACTAATTCACTGATAGGTGAACCAGGATAGCTCGACTTGGGCACAAGGGTATTGGCAGATTCTGGGGCCAGAAACAATAGTGGGTCAATGGTAAGGACTGAATCCGAGTCATCATTGGGTAGTCTGAGCATATTTTTTCCCCTTGAAAGCGGGGAATATGGCGAAGAGAGGCGTTGATGGTGGTCACAGCTTTACATATTTGATCCACTGTTCCCACAGGAATGGACCAAACTTTGTGATGGGCAGAGGCAGAATCCAGCACTGATCTAAAGATTTCTTAGATCATATCATCAGAAAACTCTAGCGTAAGAGCCTGTTCATGGAAGGTTGTGATTAATGAGGCCAATCTGAGTTAGACATTTGCCCTCTCAGCTGCAGATGAAGATTGTCTTGGGTCAAATTCAGCCATAACGAGGAAACATTGGCCATTTACAAGAGTCTGATAAGCCCAAAGGCGATTTTAATAATAATAACGTTAATAAAAATCTCGCGTAAATTGGTCAAAAGACTCTGGCAGATTCTCGGTGGAACTTCATTAATCGGGGTAACACTATTTTGACTCCTACATGGGCACCAAATGGAAAAATGAATGGTTGGATTACTCTGACCACACGCCAAATTTTGGGGCAAACAGCATAAGGTACTCACCCACCATCACCAAGTCCCTCAACACACCTATGTGGGAACCAACCCCTTTTATAGGGGTGGCAGAGGTCCCCCAAGGTGAAAACACTTTAGCTAGTGGCGAAAGGTTGAAGTTCATCAAGACCTTACCGCATGGGTTCATGCTGCCCCAAAACCCCAACTATCAGTTTCCCAAAAAAGTAAATCGTTTTTCCCAGATCTGATAGGAGCACCTTCCATATTATATAATTTGGAAGCCGCTAAGCTATTCCAAAACTATCCTTGAATTCCCCCAACTTTAAACACATTTTAAATACTGTTTGGTCAAAAATCAAAAGGTATCGCTTTTTTGCTTACTCCCACACTCCTCATAATATTATATAAAAAACCCAATTTTATAGTAGCGTTTATTTTTGTTTTTATTTAAAATCTTTGTGGGATCCAGCGGCATTAGCACCAGCGAGCACCTAAATAGCTGGATTCCTACAAGCCGGGAGCTTCAGCCATGGATGAAAGCAATTGGAATAAACAGCCTGCACATGACACATGAGGTTTCAAAGCTGCCAATACTAATGCAACTAGCTAGGAAGAATTTTCCACTTGTGAAGTAGAATGCAGAAGTCCTCATACCCACCACCGGAAATCTCCTTCTACTGCATTTAAAAGGACGACCCCTTGTTGGGCATTGGGTAGCGCAGCAGCATCATTAAGGGCAATAACGTAATGCATTTGCACCTCAGCAAGGGCGTCAAGAACTTGATTAACAATGTCTTGGGAGGGAACACTCAGATTTTCTTCTTGAACATTAGGTGAGGGAAGGGTAGTTATCCATGGGGCTCTGCTGCCTTGAAGGAGTTTCTCCAAGGTATTGCAAACACTAACCACAATACTGGCGAATGACCAAACAATCAACAGAAAGAAGGCTATTGACTGCACGTTCATTTGATAAATGGTAACCACTGTGACGCTCAACTCAAAGAGAAGGGCGAAAATGGTAGGAAACAATGGTTGGTCGATTATGTCATGAAAACGGCAGAATAATTTAAAATCAGCCTGCCAGTTGGGATGAGTGAGCACCCAAAAGAAAGACAGAATGCCAGTGGCATTGCCGCTTGTACAACGTTTTATGATGCTGCAAATTGGTTAACAATTTTTCGTTGATGTAGAATGAGCATGGAAAGGAACCTGATAATGAACCAAATAGAGACAACAACAGACACTGAGGGTCATAATACAGGGAATTGTACTACTGGGTCAACCACTTTGGGGGCTGCTGGTGGGAGGGTTCATCACTAACGTAGAGACAAGGGGGCGGATCCTTGCTTGGAACTGAGTCAAATAATGCCACAGAATTCTATATCTTGATAGTGGATAGCTTAATAATAAGGTCAATTCCCAGAAGTTTCTTGCGCGTTGGATCCAGTTGACTATGGTAGGAGTGATTGTAAAAATCAAAACTGGTAAAGCCTATCTGGTGTAGGGACTTCCAGGCCACCAGGTTAGTGCCTCAGGTCTTTGGCAAGAAGAATTCAAGTAGAATAAAAAAATTGGGTACAAGTGGGAATTTATTGGAAAGTAAAATAAAGAGAATCGGCCAACAATTTTATCAGTACAATGCATTGATTAAATAGTATTCAATTTGGTAGTGAATCTAAGCAGGGATTGGGACCCTCAAATTCGACCATAACTGGCAAATTTTTTGAGGAGATGTGAAATTTTAATTAGAACTTACATTGAAGGATTTGGCGGCAGGCTGAGTCTTATCAGTTCAGCTGCAAATGCCTGGTCTGAGACTCAGGCATTTTCATTAGTTGGCATGACGGCATCTGGCCCAACAAGCAACGGGAATTCCCCAGGGCCACCCCACATAGGGACGCTCCCAATTGGTTAGAAACGGGCTCAGACTACCCAACCTGCACATACCCAGTCGCTGAGGCATTTGTTCGACCAAATGTGTTTATGTCCGCTGCAACTCCCAATTCATCACATAGTGGTTTCAAATTATCCACAAATGACTCTGAAGTTTCCATCTGCTCATTGGGAATTATCTCTGACGATTTTTTTTGGAGGGGGGGTTGGCATCAGTGATTGTACTGCTAGCCAAGTCAAACCTTTTGGCAATTCCAGCTGATAAATTTATACTTGTCCCTTCTTTAGTATTAGTTTTCCAATTGTCAGGCTTTACCCATTGTTTTAAGATCTTTCATCTTTGATTTGGTAATCTCAGCACAGATTTTCTCATTTTGGTGGACAGGTTTTGCAGAAGTGAGCGCGGGTACTTGGGGAAGAACCTTTAGAGGGAGTGCTGTTACCCAGCGCTCTTCTACTATGTGGGCGAGGTCACCCTGGGTGACAAGGAAAAACAGACGCCCTCTTTAGACCCTTCACATTTAGAAATGGGAAAATCTCCCAATCCACGCAAAGTGACGTTCCCTGGGACTTACACGGGCATCCAACATCAAGCTGAAGCCCTCAAAATGTACTTTCTTCCAAAAGAAACTGGAATCTTAGGGCGCGCTATCTCACCAGATGGGATACAACCCCTTCAAGATAAGGTGGAAGCGATATCTAAAATGCCTGAACCCAAAACCCATCATGAATTACAGGTATTCTTGGGCATGATGGTGTATTACCATCAATTCATCCCCTAATCTCGCCCATCTTAGTGAAGCTCTTGTACATTTCTTGGCAAAGAACGCTCCATTCTATCAGGGTGCTGAACAAAAGGCCTCATTTGAGAACCAGAAGGCGGTATTACAAGAAAGGATTTACTCCGTCACCTTGACTATGGCAAGCCTTTCATGCTCTTCACAGACGCCTCCAGTTATGCTGTTGGAGCTATCTTAGCTCAGTTGGATGAAAATGAGGTCGATCATCCAGTACCCTACTTTAGCAAAATGCTATCAAAATCTGAGCGCAACTACAGCGTCACTGAGAAGGAGTGCCTGGCTGTCCTGTATACTGTAAGACACTACCTCCCATTCCTATATGGGACTTTCTTCAAAGTGATCATGGACCACGCCTCTCTTAAGTGGTTGCAGAATATGAAGAACCCCACAAGGCGGTTGGCTCTCTGGGCTCTGAAGCTCCAGCATTTATGATATGACCATTGAGCATCAGGCGGAATGCACAACATGAATGTAGATGGGTTAACGCGGCTGCCCATTCTTCGCTTAGTCAATAATGAAGCTAGGAGCCTACATGATCTCCTCATGACTCCTGAAGCATGGGCTGATGAAGACAAACCAGTACAAAAAATGCTAGCCTGGCACTCCCGCAACATCAAGGTGGAGAGGGGGAGGTTATACAAGAAAGTGGGAGCAAACTAGTTACCTTATCTACAGTTATCCAAACGAGTACTGTTGATCCTAGAATCCCACACTATCATGGGCCATGTTGGAGTCCACAAAACCTATGAGTGTATTAAAAAACGATATTACTGGGAAGGCATCATGGAAACCATAACTGAAGTCCTGGATGCCTGTCTGATCTGTAAAAAGCAAACCAGCTTTAAGACCTGGTATCAGTATCAACTGACTACACCCCAACAATCCTTCCATACCATATGTTTTTACGTGATAGAGCCTCTACCTCAGACCACTGGTGGCAATTTTTATATCCTGGTCGGAGTTGATCATTTCACCAAATGTGTTGAAGCTGTTTCTCTCCCTGCTTATACATCTAAAGTCACTGCAACCTTTTTACATCAGAATATCTTCACGTGACATGGCTGCCCCAAGTCCTCCTTTGTGACAATGGGAGAAACTTCACCTCCCAACTGATAAAGCTCTTTGCCACTTCTATGGGAACACAACAACTCTTCTCAGCCCCCTAAAATACATCCACAAATTGGGCTGTAGAAAGAGTTAATGTACACTGGTAACAATACTCCATGAAATGGCCAATTCAGAACCTATTCACTGGGATCTATACTTGCCCAGTTCCCTTAAGGCCTAACATATTGGTTAACATCGCATCCTAAAAATGTCCCCTTTCCATGTGTTGTATGGCTGAGAACCCAAAGCCATCTCTACTAGCCAAAGATATATCCACTGACCAAACTGATTCAGAGAAAGCCATGAAAAATTTGGCTAATACATTACCCAACTATAGGCAGAGCCTATGTTAACTTGGCCAAGATGGTCACTAAAGAAGGTCAAGCGGTAAATGACCTCTGTGTCCCTCCCCTTTCTTTCCAAGTATCTGACATGGTGTTTTATTACCACAAATACATAACTCCCAGAGGTGAGAAGATTGGCTCTATCTGGGAAGTCCCATTTTCAGTCACATACAAGCGAGGGGATGAGTACTCTATCAAATTTCCTCGCTTCTGAAGTCACCATCAACTGAGTCCAAGCCAGTTTTTGCCCCTTTATTACCCCTATTACTCTTGAAAGTGTTAATTGCAGACAATTGCAATTCTGATGTATTATTGATAGTAATTTGGAGGTAACTAATGGAAAAATCAGCTAAAAGACACTGGTCAATTACTGTTGGAATCCCGCAAATCAGGACAACACTTTAGCTATTACTTGGGCAAAACCATGAGTTCAGGAAGGCATATTGCTCCAAATAGTAGACCAATTTAGGGGAGCCCTTCTGAGGTCCCTCCCCCCTTACAGCAAATTCAGTAACACCTACCCTGCGGAGACCAGCCCCATTTATAGGGTTGGAAGGGGTCCCACAAGGTGAAAATTAATTTGTGCCCAATGGTTGGGTAAAATTGATAAAATTGCTGCCCCATGGACACATTCAACTGTAACCATTTTTTCCATTGGCTGTTTCATCAAATTGAGGCGAATCTCCAGCAATCCGATAGGTCAAATGCACATATTCCCTAATTTATACAATACTAAGAGCTCCAAATTTCCCATTGAATGTGTTTTGAACCTCAAAATATTTTAAATACAAAGCTACTTGATATATAGATGGTTTGTTTTTCTTTCCCTCCGTGGCACCAATAAAATATAAAAATTCAACCTTTTAGTTTTAAGTGTTAATTTACTCTTATTATCTTACGTGGTTTCAATTCCCCATTTGTTGGAGTTTAGGCCCAAATAGCACCAGCGAGCTTAAAAATTCTAAAATCCATCAGTCATTCCTGATATGTGCCAGCTTCATATAAATGTTCCATTGTGGAAGTTTGCAAGCAAGCGCTTGGGCCATCATGTGGTGAATTATGATTTGGCCAATGGGGCATTTTGATTGGCTAACCGCTCTCATTGAAAACATCACCCCATCTTCCATGATTTACTATTGTCTGAATTTAAAGGCACACCACCCAAAGATACTGAACCTGTCATGAACATAGACTCAGCAGAGGCAGTAGTTGAGGCCATTCTGCCGTCATGTGTATTGCATTGCTCAGTGCTGTATTTGTTATATTTAAAGGAACTTCATTCTATGAGAAAAGCTGGGGTTAGTGCCCACAATTTTGCCAATTATCATGAGTTAGTGAAGACCTTCCATGTCGCACACCTGGATGAACCCACATTACCCCAAAGTTCGCCTCCATCTTGATGATCTGACTCCTAAAGGCGCATAAAAATGCGTTGCTTGCACAAGCTCCCAGTGGGGGTGCTCCCCTGACTCAAAATGGAAATAATAATGTAAAAAATGAGTAGAAACTTCTGTGGCTTAATCAGATGTAATAGCCTATTTTATACTAAGAAGGGGTGGAAGCCAGCGGCCGTTTCTCTTGTTACCATAAGAAACATAGCCCAATTGGTGGATGAGAGGTGTGTGATGTTAAACCCTTGAAAGTAGCGGTTTTTCCCCATGCCAACTACCCATGAGTTGGACCAGAAAATTTTGGGTATGTTTAGGAAGTGGCAGCAGCCATTGGCCATTACCAGAAGAAGGTTAGCAGTAGTTTTCCTCCACATGAGGTTATTTCAGCTGGTTTAAGTTCAACTAATGAAACTAAACTAATATCTAGCAAAATTTATTTGACTAAGCCAGTTTCAGGCTTTGAAATCCTCAATTACCAGACCTTTGTCACCAGTAATAACAAGCCCATCCCAGATAAGTATGGGTGCAATAAACTCCTTTCCTACTCAATAGGACTGAAAATGTGACCTGGCCATAGGTGCACCCAGTCACCCACTGGATGAAGCATCACTGATATGCCAAGTAGAATCACGCTGAGAAAGAAATTTATTTGACTAAATTCAGGCCTACGTTGGCTGGCCAGGCTGAGATCAATCCAGTGTCATAAATTATAATGTTAGTATGTGATAGTCAAATCATGTAATTATTCCTGATGGAAAGTTCAATTACTTCTATTTTCTTTGTGGAATAACCAGCTTACTTTTGCTCGCTGGTTCATTCCGCCAGCTGGTTTCCACTACTATTTTTAATAAAATAAAAGGTTTAAATAATAAGCGCTGATAAAAATAGGATTTTGATGATTTTATTACCCATGCAATAAAGGGGAAAATGATGATCCTCAACCTCCAACTATCTAGTATTCAAAGTAATTTCAAAGGTTGAGGGGGAATTTGGGAATATGTTTGGGATAGCCTGCATGAGTCTGAATTAGGAAATATTCAGGAACAACGTATCATAGTTCAGGAACTCACATCAGGGCAGCAGAATGAAGGAAGCGGGATTCTGATTGGCCCAAATGTACCCGTGAGGTAACGTTTTATAAACTTGAGCCAATCACCACCCAAGAAATTTCTTGCACCTTGGGGGACCCCCGCCAAGCCTATAAAAGGGGGGGTCCCCGCGCAGGTGCATTGGAGGTCTTCTTTGGGGTTGGGGAAGTGCCTTCGGATAATTCCCCCAAAAGTCTGTGGTGAGGTCAGAGTAATCTGACCAGCCAATTTTATTAGTGCCTGTACAGGTTTTGAACTGGTGTTTCCCCAATTAATGGGGTTCCACCGAAAATTGGTTAGGGACTTTTGGCCAATTTCCTCAACTTTTTTATTATTAATTTTAATAACCAAGCTCTTAATGACATTAGAATATTACAAATGGCCAACATTTTCCTTTTTTAGCAGAACTCGACCTACAGCATTCTTATCTTTAGTGCAAAGGTAAATGTTTGACACCCTTAATTTCTGTAAGCTTATAAGTTTGCAGACCCTGACAGGTTCCTCTGTCACTCTATTTTTTCCTTCTACTAAGATGATTTATAAAAAGCTTATAAAAAAATTTTTTACTTGTGAATTTGATAAGTTATCTGAAATTCTGTTTGTAGAATTTCCTCATTTAAATCCCTGGCTAAGATTCTTGGTTGCACCATTTCTAAGCACCCTACAATATGGATTATGTACCTTAGATAATTTGTTAAAATCTCTGGGTGTTTACACATCCTGATCTTAAGCCCAGGTTTATTATCAGTACGCTCAATAAAATATTGGAGCTGCCCAGTTTTTCCTGCTTCACCTTTTTTGGTAATTGAGGCGCTGCGTTGGCCTTTTGTCATGGATGGACGGCCCATCCTTTTGGTAATGATTTATATACTGCAGTTAGAGAGGATCCCCTAACCCAGATAACAAAGAAGTTTTCCCCATACCACATGTAGAAGAGCTTGGTCCCTAGTTCTCCCACGCCTTGCCAGCTTGGATGATTGTAAGTGTGGGTGTGTTTTTTGTTCCTGAAGCCACTTTCTGGCCTCCACAATCTGATGTTTTGTGCTCTGGTGGTAGTGTTTGAGCAGCCAATTTGGATGATCTTAGGATCCACTGTATGTGTATCCATTGGTGCCTTTATTATCTACTGGATAACTTCTGAAGGAGGAGTTGTTCAGGTGGCTGGACCACGGTTACTTCTCCAAGAGGATAGGCCAGAGGATGGCTTTTCAAATACCCCTTCCCAATATTATGTATCAAAAGTTACTAATAAACAAAATCTAGCTTATTTATTGTTATCTGTTAAGAACCAATTAGGATCCCATTTTATATATATCACAGGCTCTTAGATTTGGCAGCTGAAAATTTTATGAGCTTTAGGTCGCTCAGGATCTGGACCTAAATCTTGACGTAAGGTTCTACTTCTTGAGTGCATCTTTGGCCTCAACGGCTTATTATGTGATGAGATTCACTGTACCATTCTCATTTTATGAGTTTGGTTTCCATATATAGTTCACCATAATGCCATATTTTTTCTCCGGTATCCTTTGGGTTGAATGTTGGTGGCGGCAACTGGTTATTATTACCCTGGAGCCCAACCTTTTTGTCAATTAAAAATCTGAACATATGTGACAAATTTGCCAATTAAAAATCTGAACATATGTGACAAATTTTCACTTTATTGAAACCTTTCCTCTGGTGTAGCGATAGGGTACGTGTTTCAATTATTTCCCCTACAGCGTTGCCTTGGACTTTCCTTACATCTTTGGACAGTACAAGGGCATTTTGATATATAGAAGATGACCATCTTCCCTCCCACTCCGAGTCTGATCTGGCCTTCACCTGGCATTAAATGTAATCAATATGTTTTGTCCTCTTTACTCTTATACAGAGCAGGAAGACAAGACCTTAGAGGTGTGTTAAATGATATGCTAGCAAAAGGGTGGTCGTTAAACGTTCTTCTTTTATTGCTTCATTCATAGTTTCTGCTCAGAAGTCTGATAACGTTGCACTCCTGCGTGAACTATGGGCATTTAAATAATATTGCCATCCATGATCACTACCCCCTCCCCACCAAACAGACAATTAACCTAGAAATATTCAAAGTCTCAGGTGTCTTTTAAGCTCAACCTCGTGTTTTCTTTTGACCAGATTAGGGTGGTGGAAGGCCAGGAATGGCTTATGGATGTTTTTACTAGTTGAGGGATCTTCCAGATCCTTGTGATGTTATTTGCATTGAAAAATTCTCCTGCCATATTTAAGAAGATGATTGATGATATCAAAAATGGCTGCTTGCATGTATGTTACCATATGATAATGATATCCCCATGCATTCCCCAATTCTGAGCATCATAGGAAGGACCTGGTGGTGGTGCTGGTTTTTTGCACGAGGCTACATTTATGTAAAACCAACTAGTTTCATTTTTTTCAGGGATGAGGTTACATTACTAGGTAACTTGTTCCTGAAGGATAATATGCGATTCCTCCCAGTAAACTAAAGTTATCCTTGCTTGGCCCACTCCTACCACCCAGAAGCAGTTTTAAAGCTTCTTGGACAAAATCATATTTTTGAAAAAATTCTTCCCTAACCCTCTCGCAGCTGGCCATGCCGCTGCATCCCTTGACAGGGAAAAATGTTTGTTATGGTGGATGGAGGACTTCCACGGGTGTTTGATGCCATCAAGTAGGGTTTTGTGGCTTCTCTCATTCTTAAACATGCTGAACCTACTAAGACTTCTATCATAGCATATAACGCATTGTCAACTACCTTAAGGCAGTGCTGATTAAACGCATGATGGATTGGAACATCATGGCACACATTTTTGCTCAAGCTTTATTCATCCTAACAGTCTAGGGCTATTTACATAAGGGATTTGGCCGCTGTGGCGTGGTCACTTATACAAGGGCAATACCTCTTTCATGGAGCATGATATGCAGCTCTGTACGGATAGATCATTAGGCCTTAATGTATTTATTAAAACACAGAAGCTGGCACATTGCCAGACCTGGATGTACTGTGACATATGCAGTTTTTATTTTAAATAGAAATTTATCAAGTGTTCCTTGAATGTCCTCTTCCTTTTGTTGAGTCAAAATACATTTTTGAATCTAAAGGAAGAGGAAGGACTGGAGCTTACCACAGCAATTTTTTCTGCCCAGATTTTATTTATTTCTCCTCCCACAAATTTGGTGTGGAGTGAGGTCCAGAGGTGCCATTAGTTTCACTGGTATTAGCGGTCAAACAACCTGTGTGGAGGGGCTGGAGCTGGTTGATCGGTTTGTGCTTCCAACGCATTGACAAACTCATTATTTTTTGGCAAAGGAATGATTTTGTTTAAATTCTGAATTTAATTTCCACCCCAACTTCGTGTTATGGTGATTTGGGCTCAACATATCCCGTCTTGAGGTAAGTCACCCAGGAAACAAAAAACCTCAACTTGGTGAAGTGTATGTATAGCTGACCAGGGATATCTAAAGATGTCCTATCATTCATTACTAGTTGCTTAATGTGCATGTGGATTAAATCAGATAGAACAGGTAGGAATGGGCTTCTCCATCCCCTTCAGCAGGCGGAGGGTCTATGGACCTTGATATCCATTGTCTTCATACTTGAGATTCCCAGCGCCAATTTTTAATGATATTATGGTTTTTAGACTTCTTTACCATGTTTAACTGTTATCCTTTGTCCATCAGATATTACCCCTGAGGGTATAGCCCAGCTCTTCATGCGGTATATCTTCTCAATGTTTAACTCGCCTCAGGTAATTGTAAGTGATTGGAGGCCGCAGTTTATGGCTCATTTTTGTATGGCCCTCATGGCTATCCTGAATATTAAGCCGTGCCATTCCACTGAATACCATCCCAGTCTGACGGGCAAGTGGATTGGCTCAACAAGATTATCAAACGTATATCCAGTGTTGCACCATTGCGACTCAGGATAAACTGTTGGGTTATCTTCTTTTGGAAAAATTGCATGAAACAATACCTCATATACATCTAACAAGTTTTTTCCTTACAAGGTCATGTTGGAATATAGCATCTCATTGACCTTGGTCTCTGCTTTTGCCCAGAAGTCCCTGCTTTGGTGGACCATGTGCAGCAAAGTCTGCATCACTCAATCCCTGGTTTAGGAGAGACTGACCAGAGCCATTAGTAATACTAGCATTTTAATGATTGTAAACGCTTTCCCACTCATTTAGATAAATGTTGTTTTATTGGTCATGTTTGGTATGTGCCACTTAAATATAAAGGTTCACTTGTGGAAGTTTGCAAGAAAGCTTGGTCCCTCATGTAGCGAAAAGATTTGGGCAATGAGGCCTTTTAGTTGGCTTTCCATTTTCATCCAAACCATCACCTTATCTTCCATGCTTCACAGTTGTCACCATTTAAAGACACATTAACCACCGATCTTGAACCTGACATGATCAAAGACTCAGTAGAGGCAGTAGTGGAGGCCAATCTGGCGTCATGTGTACTGCATTACTTAGTACAGTATTTGTTGGGCTGGAAGTGATTCCCTTCTTATTATAACATCTTGGTTATTACCCACTATTGTTTCAATTGCTATGAGTTGTGAAACCTATCACGTCGCACACCTGGATGCTCTCACCCTCCCCCAAAAGGTTGACTCCATCTTATGATCAAAAATCCAAAGGCGCACAAAAATGTGTTGCTGGCACAAGTTCCAAGTGGGGGTGCTCCCTTGACTCAAGAAGGGAAGGGTAATGTAAGTCTTGTGGAGAAGCCCGGTTGCTTAATTTTGAGGATCACCATTTTATACTAAAAAGAATAGGAAGCCAGCGGCCGTCCCTCTTGTTACCATAAGCAACCTAGCCCATTTGATGGATGAGAGGCATGCGATGGTGTACCTCTTGAAAATCGTGGCATCCCCCATAAAAACCTTGAGTTAGTCAAGAAAAATTAAGTGTTGGGGAAGTAGCAACAGTTTTGGGCCATCATCAGCAGAAGGTTGGCAGTGATTCTCCCATGCAAGGAGTTATTTCTGCTATTTTGAAAACCACTGATTTAAAAAATTGATGTCTAGCAAAAATAATTTTATTAAGTCAATTTCAAGCTTTGAAACCCCCATTTGCAATTCCTTGGTAACCAGCATAAAAGCCCACCCCTAATAATATGGGTGCAATAAACCCCTTTCCTACTCAGTAGTACTGGCCATGTGGTCTGGCCATGGGTGCATTAAGTCACCCACCGGATGAAGCATCACTGATCTTCCAAGAATAATCAGACTGGGAAGAAACTCTTATGGCTAGTTTCAAGCCTAAGTCAGCTGATCAGGCTAAGATCAATACAGTGTCGTAAATATTTAAAGATGCCAATATGTGATAGTAAAATTAATATAATTTTTCCTGATACCAAATACAATTATTCCCATTCCCTTATTTTCTGTGAGCTTACAGGGCGGTGGACCCTGACAGATTCCACTGTCACTCTATTTTTCCCCTCCACTACTATAGTGAATAAAAGCTATAAAACTATATCTGCAAGTTTAAAAAGTTAAACAAACATCTGGTTGCGTGTTTCCAAATTTATAAATTACTGACTAACGTCCAAATTCCCTATTTCTTAGCACTCAACAATATGGATAAATGTACCTTGGATGTTCTTGTAAGTTCTCTGGATGTGTAATCATCCTGAGATCCAAAAAGTCTTTGTTATTAGCACTCTCCATGACATTATGGAGAAACCCCATTTTTTGTCCTTCTTCACCTTTCCCAGTAAGTGGGGTGCTGCGTTAATCTTGTGTCATGGATGATTGGCCCATCCTTTTGGTAATAGTTTACTGCTGCAGTTAGAGAGGATCTACTAACCCTGATAACAATGAGGTTTTCCCCATACCATGTGTAGAAGAGCTTGGTCCCTATTTTTCTCACGCCTTGGACAGCTTGGACAGATCGCAAGTGTAGTGTGTTGTTTTTTCCTGTGGTCACTTTCTGGCCTCCCCAGTCCGCTGTTTTGTGATCTGATGGTAGTGATTAAGCAGTCAATTTAGTTGTTCTGGGGGAGCCGCTGTTTGTGAATCTGTTGGTGCCTTTTTTGTATCTGCTATACAACTTCTGAGGGTGGAGGGTGTTCAGGTGGATGGATCACAGTTTCTTCTCCTGAGGATGGCCCAGCGGATGGCATTGCAAATACCCCTTCCACCCAGTTATGTCTTGCAAACTGGCTAAAAGCAAGATCAGATTGCTTTCTGGTGTCAGTTAACATCCACTTATTATCCCATTTGGTGTCTGTTGAGGCTCTTGTACACAGGAACATCTGGAAATTTTATGAGCCTTTAGGTTGCTCACTATTTAGACCTAGATCTTAACTTAGAGTCCTTGGCTATAAATGCATCATTGTCACTCAATGGCTTACTATATGGTGAGATGCCCTTTACCAATACAGTGTATGGGTTTAATTTCTGTAATTAGTTCACGACAGTTCCAGGTTTGTTGTATTCGTTTCCTTGGGGTTGGATGGTGGCGGCAACAGGTTGTATTAACCTGGAGCCCAACTATTTGTCATTTGAGAATCAATATGAATGTGGCGAAGTTCCACTTATTAGTAAGCTTTTTCCCTTGCTGAAGCGGTGGGTAATTGTTTCACCTCTTTCCTCTAAAGCGTTGCCAATAATTTTTTCTTCCAGCTAGGTCCACTACAAGGGCATTTTTCTAAATGGAGAAGGTAACCATCCTTTCTCCCACTCCGAGTGTGATCTGTCCTTCCACCTGATAATAGATGTAATCAATAATAATTGTCCTCTATACCCTGATACAAAAACAGGAAGACAAGACCCTGGAGGTGTGGTTAAGTGATATTCTCGTGAAAGGGTGGGCGTTTAAACATTTATCTTGTATAGTTTAAATCATGGTTTCTGCTCAGAAGTCTTTATGGAACGTTGCGCCCTGCGAAGACTATGGGCATTTTTAACAGTAAAACTATTCACAATACCTACTCCACACCACAAGCAGACAATTAGCCAAGAAACTGCAAAGTCCCAGGTGTCTTTTAATCGCAATATCAATAATGCGTTTAATCAGATTAGATGTGGAAGGCCAGGAATGGCTTATGGATGTTTTTACTAATTGTGGTATCTTTCAGCTTCACGTGATGCTATTTTCTTGAGAAATGCTCCTGCCATGTTTCAGAAGATGATTGTTGATATTAAAAGACCTCTGGTTCACCTTTGTGGTGGAATATTCTAATGATCTTCTCATTTATTCCCCACTCCTGAGCAGCTTAAGAAGGATCTGGAGGCGGTACTAACAGTGTTGAATGAGGCTGATCTCTATGTAAAACCCTCAAAGTGCAGTTTTTCAGGGATTTGGTTAACTTCCTAGGTAATTTGATCCTAATGAATGGTTATACGATTTCTCCCAACAAGCTCAAAGCTATCCTCGCGTGGCTCACCCCTACCCCTCAAAAGCAGTTGTGGAGCTACTTGGGCACAAAAATATTTTTTGTTAAATTCTCCCCCACCCCCTCACAGCTATCCATGTCGCTGCATCCCTTGACAGGGAAGAATGTTCTGTTTGATAGACAAGGAATACCACGGGTTTTTGATTCCATCAAGGAATGTTTATGCCACCTCCCATTATAAACATGCTGACCCCACCAAGCCTTCTATCATATAGTTCAACGCTTTGTAAGCCACCTTAAGGCAGTGCTTCTTCAAGCGCATGATAAATTTGATTATCTGGTTGCATATTTTTGCATAAGTTTGCTTCATCCAAACATTTATGGGTATTTAGAATAAGGAGTTGGCCGCTGTAGCGTGGTCACTTACAAATTGGAAGTACCTCGTTCAGGGAGCATGGCAAGAAGTGATTGTGCGGATGGATCATAAGGCCTTAATGTATTTATTAAAACTGCAGAAGCTGGCACATTGCCAGGCCCGGATGTACTGTGACCTATGCAGTTTTAATTCAATAGTAAATTCTAAGTGTACTTAATTGTCTTTTCCAATTTGTTGTGTCAAAACATTTAGTTGAGTCCAACGGAGGATGAATGACTGTAGCTTACCACAGCAATTTTGCCAGCTTAGATTCTAGTTATTACTCCTACTACAATTTTGGTGGTGGAGTAAGGTCTAGAGGTGCCATTAGTTTCTCTGGTATTAGCGAATCAAACAGCCTGTGTGGAGGGGCTGGAGATGGTTGATCGGTTGGTGCTTCCAGCGCATTGACAAACTCATAATCTCTTGGCAAAGGAATGCTTTTGTTTAAATCTGAGTTTAAGTTCCTTTCCTAACTTCGTGTTGTGGTAATTTGGGCTCACCATAACCCTCTTGAGGTGGGTCAACCAGGAAATTTAAAAACCTCAACTTGGTGAAGTGGATGTATAGCTGACCAGGGATATCCAAAGATGTCCCATCATGCATTACTTGTTGTGTAATGTGCATGTGAGCAAAATCCGATGATTAGGTAGGAATGGGATTCTTTATACCCTTCAGAAGATGGAGGATTTGTGGACCTTGGTATCCATTGACTTCATTGTTTAGCTTCCCACCTCCAATTGGATTGATGCGATTATGGTGGTTTTAGACTTAAATCTAAGTTTCTTACTGTATATCCCATGTTTGTCTGCTATCACCTCTGAGTAAATATAAGCTTCTCATGCGGCATATCTTCTCATTGTTTAATATTCCTCAGAAAATTTGAGTGACATAAACGCAATTTATTGCTCTTTTTAGGCCCTACGGGCTATCCTGAATATTAAGCTGTACCATTCCAATACATACCATCCCCAGTCTGACAGGATATTGGAGCAGGTCAATAAGATCCTCAAACAGTAACCCCAGTGTTACACCTTTACCACGCAGCATATCTGGGTGGGTGATCTTCTTTTGGAAAATTTGCATGTAACAATGCCTCTCATACGTTTACCAGGTTGTTGACTTACTTGGACAGGACGGGGTATAACACACATCTTCACTGGCCTGCGCTTTTACTAGAAGTCCCTGCTGTAGTGAATCATGTGCAGCAAATTTGGAGTACTTAACCCTGGTTTGGAAGCACTTGACCAAAACCATAAGTGATTACAAGCAGTTTACAGATTGTAAACGCCTCCCCTCCCATGAGATAAAAGTGGGTTAAATGGTCATGCCTGATATTTGCCACCTGCATATAAATGTTCCATTGCGGAAGTTTGCAATCAAGTTCTGGGTCCCTCATGTGGTTGAAAAGGATTAGGGCAATGGGGTCTTTTGATTGGATTTCCGCTCTCTTAGTGACGTCAGCTATCTTCTATGCTTTACAATTGTCGCCATTTGAAGGTACACCACTAACTGAAAATGAACCTTTCATGACTAAAGACTCAACAGAGGCAGTGGTGGAGGCCATTTGGCGTCATATGTAATACATTTCTCGGTGCAGTATTTGTTGGCATGGAAGGAATTTCCTTCTTTATAAAACAGCTGGGTTAGTACCCACAATTGTGACAATTGTCATGAGTTAATGGAGGCCTTCACGTCGCACGCCTGGATGCTCTCACCATCCAGTAAAGGTTGTCTCAATATTAGTGATCAAACTCTCAATGGCGCACAAAAATGTGGTTTTTAAGTTCCCAGTGGGGGTGGTCCCTGACTCTAAAAGGGAAAGGTAATGTAAGTATTGTGGAGAGACCCATGTTGCTTAATCAAAAGGATCACCATTTTATACTGAAAAGAGGAGGAAGCCAGCGGCCATTCCTCTTGTTACCATGGGCAACATAGCCATTTGCTGTATGAGAGGTGAGTGATGGCGTACCTCTTGAAAATCGCGGCATTCCCCCCATGCAAATACCCATGAGTTGGTCTAAAATATTTTAAGTGTTTTTGGGAAGTGGCAGCAGCCATGGGCCATTGTCACCAGAATTTTGGTACTAATTCACCCCAACAAGAGGTTATCTCAGCTGGTTTAAGCTTAACTGATGAAACTAAATTGATATCCCACAAAATAATTTTATTAAGTCAGTTTCAGGCTTTAAATTACCCAATTACTTGTCCTTACTCACCAGCAAACACAAACCCATCCCTTATAGGTATGAGTGCAATAACCCCTATCCTACTCAATAGGACTAGCCATGTGGCCTGGCAATGGGTTCATAAGTCACACAACTGATAGAGCATCGTTGATTTACTAAGAATAATCGCGCTTGGAGGGAAAAATTTGGTGACAAAATTCAGGCCTAAGTTGGCTGTCCAGGATGAGATAATTTGGTGTCATAGATTTTTATAATATTAATCTGCCATAGTCAATTTGCATAATATATCTGTGCACAAATATAAAGATTTCCATTTCCAATTCTTTGCTAACATTTATGCAGCAGACCCTGACAGGTTCCGCTGTCACACTATTTTTCCCCTCCGCTACTATAAGCGAATAAAAACCCAAAAAATCCAACTTTATATAAAAGTTTAACAATCTGACTGAACATCTGTTTGTATAATTTCTAATTTTATAAGTCCCTGGCTAACGCTCTTAGTTGCACCATTTCTTAGCACCCTACAATATGGATAGATGTACCTTGATAATCTGGTAAGCTCTCTGGGTGTTCACCTATCCTAATTTTAATCCCAGTCTTATTATCAGTACGCTACATGACATAATGGATCATCCATTTTTGTCCTTCCCACTCTTCCTGGTAATTGAGGCGTTGCGTTGGCCTTTTGTCATGGATGGACGGCCCATCCTTTTAGTAATGGTTTTTATGGCGCAGTTAGGGAGTATCTCCTAACCCTGATAACGAAGGGGTTTTCCCCATACGCGTGTAGAAGAGCTTGTCCCTATTTTTCCCATGCTTTGGCCAGCTTGGACGATCTGCAAGTGGTGTGTGTTGTTTAAATTGTGTGGCCACTTCATGGCCTTCCAAATCCGCTGTTTTGTGATCTGGTAAATATTATTAATCAGTCAATTGTATAATCTGGAGATGCTGCTGTTTGTGAATCTGTTATTGCCTTTATTGTCTTCTGGACAACTGCAGGAAGTAAAGGTTGTTCACGTGGCTGGAACCACATATACTTCATTAAGAGAATAGGCCATCGTATGGCCTTAAGATCACCCCTTCCACCCAGTTATTTCTCATAAAGTGGCTATTAAACAAGATCAGGCCTACTTTATGTTATTTGTTAAGATCCAGTTAGGATCCCATTTAGTATCTTTAAGGCTCTTGGACATTGGACATCTGGTAATTTTATGAGCCTTATATTCACTCAAGATTTGACCTTGATCTTGACGTAGGGTCCTATGTCTTAAATGCATCGTTGGCCTCAATGAGTTACTATGTAATGAGATGCTCTGTACCATTCTCAGTCTATGGGTTTGGTTTCTGTGATTATCTCACCACTGTTCCAGATTTTTTATTCCCAATTATCCTTGAGGTTGGATAGCGGCGGCAACAGTTAGTATTAACTGGAGCCCAACCTTTTGTCACTTTAGAATATATATGCTTGTGGAAAATCTCCACTTATTAAAACTTTTTTTAACTGATGGAGTGGTGGGATTAACTGTTTTAAATTCTTCTTCTACAGTTTTGCTGTAGAACTTCGCTTGATATAGGTGAATCCTTGACTTTAGGGTTACAAGATTAATTACTTAATTTTTTCAACTTTACTACTGTTGTTGAAATCAATTTATAACTACTATTTGATATTAATTGGGGTTAAATCCTGATATTATTAATATATTTTATCAATGTTTTATCAAAAATAACGAAGAATAGCTAATACCTTTATATTTCCAAGCACTAAGCAATTTCCCATGATAACGCCAAGTTTATGACCTAACAAACTCTAAATAAATTGCTCTGTCAGTGCTCCACTGGCTGATGAGGTAAGGAATAAAACCAAAGCAAAATTATATTCATCATATTAGGCCTTAGGATGTATTTAAAGTCAAATATTTTACTCCCCTCATTAACCACCTCACACCACATATTATGCCTATCGCCTATTGGCTTACAAATAAAAGACAATGGAAACCATACAACTGTTACCATTATTTGATCCTAGTCCAGCCTTCAAAAATGAATCATGATCTCCTCCAAATCTGAATCAGAATTGTGCCATTGCTCCTGCATTCCTTAATCTATTCCCCCCTCACACGTGATATTTGCCTATCATTCATCATATTCATGTTTTTCCTTTGGGAATTTATATAGTTTTACTCTTTTCTTAATAAAGTACTTTTTACAACGCGTTTTTATTTTTAGTTTAGGGTTTAATTCTCTAAAACTAAAATAACCCCAGCCTGCAAAAAGTTCTAAGAAACCTCTGAGCCTCTAGAGAAGGTTAGATTCCACCCAAGCTGTCCTGCCTGGCACCTCCAAGTAGCTAGTAATTTACCCATATCCTTTTGCCAAGAGAGCGCAAAGCCAAAATCTGGTGTTCACTACAGGTGTTTTCCAAGTTGCCACTATGAAATTGTAATCACCCTTAGTGTAAGGACTGAGGGAGTTTTAAACTACTCATCCTATATTTTAGAGGTCAATAGACCTGAAGTTTCTGGGTGATAGTTATATGTTTTAGTTTTTTTAATAGAAGAAGTCTTTACTCAGGATAAATTCTAAAAGTGGTAAATTCTAAAGATGTTTTCATCCCTAATTGACTAGAGGTAGGCCAATTCAATAATGGCAAAAGGAAATAGTCTTTATTTTATAGAAACAGGATTATATAGGAGATAAGGGAGTTATTCTCAGGATTGTCAGAAAATTGCTTTTTTAAAGATAGTGGGCGCTGATAGTTGGTAGGACAACCGGTATGATTACTGGCTGACCCTTGCCATTTTGCCTTAGGTGATGGGGCCAGCAGCGTCGGCTGAACCCTTGGCTTGTCACCCAAACCCATTTGGGGATCCGCCAGCCTAAACCCCAACCAACAAGAATAAACATAAAATTAAATAAAAAAGTGAATAGGAAAAGGGAGATCTTTATTGATAGGGAAGCTCCAGGTATTTATATGTACAAACGGGCTACTGCGCTCTTTGCTGACCTTTTGGATCATTGCTGGTTCTTCCAGCCAACTACTCTCTCTTCCGTTGTGCTTCTCTCTTCCCTGGTATTAACCATCTCGCCCCATCCATTCAAATGGTCAGTTTCTATTTTGGTTCAATATCAGCCTTCAGGTGCTCGTGAGACATGTATTTTATTATTTTACATCAAAATCAAAATTGGATTTGACTAAGTATGCATTGGAAACCTCTTTGGCCGCTTGGTAACTCAGGATATCTTAGCTCCTCTTCAACAACTTGTTTTGACTCTTTGTACTTAATCATTTAGGGAATCACCTTTCTCAAGCGATATTTTTTTATTATATATTAGGTGCCAGAAGCATCCTTGGCCGCCTTAATTTGGGATTGTTGGTTTCCAATGACATTATTGATATATTTACGTAATCATCCTTGGCTAATAGTCGCTGGTGATCTGTAAACTAATTTTGGCCAGTGATTGGCTCTGACTGCTCTTTGCATCCAATCTTGGCTGAATGCTTGATTTGGTTCAACCCAACATGGGAAGCAACTACCTAGAATTTGGTTACAACACCACGACATTCAGTCAATGAGCCATTCCACCATAATTGGTTATTTTTTCTTAAATAACGACTAATCATTGGAGGAATCCATCTAATTAAAATTCTGCAATGATAAAATCTCCAAGCATCTCCAAACCAAGATTTATACTATATAGCTATTGGGGATATTGCAACATTCTGGTCACTTCTCAAACAGGATCTGATAGCCGCATAGATTGGGTTTGAACCCCATGTTGGGGGGTTTTGGCTGATTAACATTTGTTCACTTGAGTTAGGGTTAAACCCCATTATTAGGAGGCCTTAATTTAGTCAGAGGTTATACATAATTAAAGTTTCAACTATTTATCTAGATTAGAGATGTGGATCCCATCATCTGATACACACAATTGTTTAATTTGGGTAGTAATCCTGACAACGCCCCCCTATAGATCTTGGTGCATGTGGAAAACGGCTGAATAAATCAACTGTGTACTCAATCTATCACAGTTCCATGAGCGACCTCCACAAATGAGTGTTCATTATTTCGTTTATAGATACCTTTGTAGGTCCTTGACCAGTTGGTTCCCAATTTGTTGGTGCAACCATTAGGTTAATGATGGTAGAAAAGGATTAGATCACCAGGTCGAAAGGTAAGTAATGGATCATGCTTATCGTTGAACCAATTAGTTTCTCTAGTAGTGGTTGAAGACAAGTTTGCATAATCCAGAGCCTGAAGTCTGATAAACTCATTGGCAATACTTCTCTTAGTAACTTCAGGGGCTTTGGTAGAGCATGATCAAAAATGGCCTGAACTTTAGAAGGTAGTTGAGGATTTAAACCTTACAGAGCTTGGAAGGGGGACATCTTAATAATCTAGGGATAACTTATAAAAAGACAAAAATTTCACTAGGTAGGTATTGGGACCAATGAGGAGGGTCAGTCTTGCACATTTTCTGGAGGGTTGAGATTAAAGTACCATTTACACGCTCTGATATTCCATAGGTTGTGGGATGACAAGGAGTGAAAAATTCCTGAGTGGATCTCATTAGTTCAGTATAATCATTCATCAGCTACAGTCAATGATTCTGACCACTATTGGAGATAATTATGTTAGGGCATCCATGCTGGGCAAAAATCCAATTATAAAGGAACGTGGTAGTGACTTTTGCCACAGTGGTGGTATAGATATGACTTTGATTACTTAGTTAAATGGTCAACAGCTAAAAGGAGGAACTGATGACCATTAGAGGCTCAAGGGACGGGTCTTAAAATGTCAATACTAATAGTATGAAAGAATTCATATGGTGGAACCACAGGATACTGAGGTTTGGGATTAGGTCTGGCTTAACTTTTACATACCAGACAGGACTCTAATTCATTTTGATTGTGATAATCATTCCTTCCCAAACACATTGAGTTTTGAGCCAATAATGTGTATTCTGAATACCCCCTGTGGCCAACTTGCAGATGTCCCTCCAAAATGATGTCATACAAGCTGAAGACCTTATGTAGGATAGCCATTTTTGAGATACAAGTCTGTACAGTTTGCCGTTTCTAGCTTGGATATTCGCCGACTTTTTGTAAATTCTTTTTGAATAGTTGGGGGCTCATCTTTCCACAAATGCGGTTGTCTTGAGAAATCGTAGATCTGACCTTTCTCAGGGTCAGTTAAATTTATATGGGGAGCCTGTTTAGGCAATCCATATTTTGATGTATGGGCCCTGGAATATGGATTAAAGAAAAATCATAGTTTTGAAGTTTTAACGCCAATCAGGCTAACCTCCCATCATGATCCTTCATTTTTTGTAGCCATCTTATTGAAGCATGGTTAGTGATATGGTAAAATGATTCCCATATAAATAAGGTTGGGAATTCTTGATATCCAGTATCACCACTAAGCATTCTCATTCTGTAATGCTATATTTGCGTTTGTTCTGGTTAGGGTTTTTGTATAAATAGGCAATGGATTTAATTAATAAGTTTTTATCATTCTGGGATAATATAGCTCCTATAGCTATATCACTAGCATCAGTAAAAAGCATTAAGGGGTTTGTCAATATTAAATATATAATTACTGAAGAGTGGGAGATAGCTATGCAGGATAAGTCAAAGGCCTGCTGTTGTTCTTCTTTCCATTATAAGGGTATAACCCTTCTTCAACAAATATACTAGAGGCTCGGAGGTATTGGAAAATTATGGAATAAACTGGCATCATATCTATAATCCCTTAAAAAACCTGTACATCACATAGGATTTAGGGGGATACATCTTAGAAATGGCCATGACCTTGTTGTGCATCATGGATAGTCTGGCTTTGCCTACATTATGGTCAAAAAATCCATTTCAATATGAAAAAGGAGCATTTTGAAGGTATATGTTTTAGGGAATATTGATGTATCCACTTGTAAATCTTTCCTTAGATGTTCCAGATGAATGGCAAAAGTTCATAAAATTGGTATTATCATTAAGATAAACTAGTACAAAAGAGCTTTTAATCAACTTATAGAATATCCATGGCTCGTTGGAAGGTGGCAGGGGCGTTACATAACCCATACAGCATTTGAGTTGGCTAAAATAATCCTTTGATTAAAATGAGTGCGCATTTTTTCCCAGTCTTCTGGTGATAAACTATTTTGCCAGTTCCTAGCGAGATTCATAGCCAAAAATTAAGGGATACTGACATTAAGTGTAAAAATCATCTATTCATGGCAATAGATAAATATCTTATTGTGTAATTAGATCTAGTTGGTGAAAAACCATGACAACATGGATTCCGCCATCCCTCTTCCAAATTAATAAAAATTAGGAAGCCCACGGGTTTTTGGAAGGCACAAGTAATCCAGCTTACAACAGTTTCTTTAGCTCTAGGGCTACTTGAGCTTCTTTAACTTTAGATTTTCTATATGCTCAAGATCTGAATTTTGGGTGATCTTAGTCTCAGTTTGATGAATTACTCCTGACATTTTTCTGTAGTCAACTGGTCCCAAGGAAAAATTATAAAAATACTCTTTAAGGAGGTCTTCAACATTTTGGCGTTCGTTGGGAGAGATATTGTCTCCAATTTTACTTTTAACCAGAGCTATTTGTGGGTAGGGACAAACCCTAAACCTTATAAGGAGTCAAAACAACTAACGTCAGTGTTATTTTAAATGGGACATAATTTTACATAAGTGATAGGGGCATACCAAGAAACTTTTTAGGAGTTTTGTTCATTAAATTTCCTAATATTATAGAGATAGATCTCCCAAACGCAGGATCTAAAATCCCAGGGCAGGTCAACGTTTTTTTGATAGAAGGGTTAAGGTGTCCACTTGGCTCCAAATCTTGATTAGGAGGAATGTGAATCTTGGTTCCCATATACATGATAACTTGAGAGCCTGACATTATATTAATAGGATGGGGGCATATAGAGGTATCCCATCCTCTGCGTCCACAGCCTCAGGCAGTAACTTAGTTTTTCCTCCTAAAACTTGTTATCTGACTTTGCAAATAAAGGAAGTATACTTGGGGAGGCATGATCGTTTTTTGGGTCTCCTTTACTTTTGACAAGATTTCATATATTAAAGGTATCCAATACTTTAATAGTGAAAGCTGTTTATTAATTATGGCTAGTAATGCAGTTATACACCTGCATTAATTGGGTCCAATAAGCAATTCATAATCATCATTTTCTAATGTGATAGAAAGGCAGTAGTTAAAAGTTTTCAAATTGGAGAGGTAATGCAGAATAAGCCCAATTTCCTTAGTTGACTGATTACCCGCTGTCCCATATTCACCTTTGTGAATAAAATCTGGAGATATTTTTATTTTTGGTTAAGTCAGGATTATATAACATCAACTGGTGAATCTGTATCAATTATAGCCATGCCTTAAACCTTATGAAGACTACCTTACTTTAAACCACCAAAGATCTGAATTGAGGATCAACAGCTAATAATCTTTTGTTAGGTAATTTTAGCAAATTAAGTGAAGGTTTATTCAGTGGCCAAACTTATGGTTTTTCAATGTGTTAAAAGTTTTACCCTTTGACATTTGGCTCTCCATAGAGGAGCTGACTGGCATGATTTATTGGTTAGTTGATCAAGTAACTATAAAAAAAGCTCGAGATCTTTTTCTTGAATTTGAAAGAGGTACTTCAATTTTTGCAGGAGAAGCTAACACAAAACATCCCAAGGTACTGGGCATTGAAATAAAGCTAAAACAAAAAGATTGAGTGACTTCATTGTCTTCAGCATAGGGAGCATCCTTCCCTATACTGAATGATATTTTGCCACCTTACTCTGAAAAATGCAATAAAAGTTTATAGCGTGGCTGGTTCTCTTGCAGAAAGTGTAGAATAATCTATTGTAGGCAAATTGGGGGGAATAAACGGTAACATTGGAATTGCGGCTTATTATCATTTAAAGGAGGTGGGCCAGTGGGTTTAAATAGTTCAGGAGCAATCTCCAAGATGGCTTTGATATGGAGGAGAGACGCCATTATGTTTTTCACCGTTTTAAGATAGAGTAGGATATCAAACATAAGTTTAAATGCTAAAAAATAAAGCGGTGATAACATTAACTAACATAAGGCAATTCCTTACAACCAAGATTTGAGCAACAAAAAAAATGGTGGGGAAACTCATTGATGATTTCTCCCCAGTTAAGGCTTATTCCCATGAAGCTTGTTTTTGGTTGGGTAAGATTAGATTGCTCCTGAATTCCTAAAGCAAGGTAGTTTTGGCTTTATTCCAAGTATGGCAATGCATCAGATGAGGTATCATAATGTCTTGATCCATGCGGCTAAAATAGTTTTTCAGGTGTTTGAGCCGTTGGTTGTTGGTGGCCTCTTTTATAGAACTTTCATAATAATATAGGAAAGAGAAGATGCTCCCTTCTCCTGAGACGTACTTCTCTATGAGCGAAGTTTTAAATGTTCTATTTGGAGGGGTGGAGTTTAAACAACATGAACTGACATCGGGGGCACTTATTCACCCAAAGAGGAAATGGTATATTGGGAATATTCGTGAGGATGAAGAGAATCCACTTGACTTCATAAGTCATTGATAACTTATATTACTAAATCTACACAATTATAGTCATTATGAAGAGCTGATTTTGTGGCGATGAGATGATTTAACTTCCAGATTTTAATTTGAAATTAGTAGTCACATCTCAAAGTTTAAGTTGGTGTTTCTGGGTGGTAAGCATTCTTTGACTCAAGCCATTAAACCACAGCGTGTAAAGTCACCGGTTTTCAAGGCGTTCATTGAGGAGTTTAGAGAAACTTTAAGTAAGAGAGGCACTCCATCCTGAGTAATTTTTGTGCTCCTTGGGCTATGAATCCTAGTTGGACATCAAGATTTTGAATTTTACTGAAACAATAACTGGAGGCTATTATTGGGGATTTCTGGGTCAGCACTAAGGCCAGGGGGGCTAAAGGGGTCCCAGTGGCCTAGGGGGTCCAGTGGATCCACATCCACTGGCTTGACCATCGCAACCAAGGGCTCTGCGCTCCAAAGAAATTTCAGGAGGTCCAGCATCACCTGTCATCCTTGGTGGTCCTGAAGAACAGTTATGTCCTGAGTACCGTGTACATCATAGATCAACTCTTCAAGAAAAAGGAGGCGTTCATCCACTAAGGTCATAAAGTTTTCAATTTAAGTTTTGTATCCTGAGGATATGATCTCCAATCTGATTATAAATGACGAATTCTAATCGACTAAAATGATTGGAGAATTCCATTTGAATGCTTCTCGTAATTTCTATATCCAAATGTGTTAACACAACTTTCTCTCGTTGATATTGTGCCAATTTTCTGATATAGCACTTCTGTTATTACTGTCAAAAAGAGAGGCAGATTGATATTATTGATGGAGTTGTGAATGTAAAGTCTCTGATAAATATAAATTTGGGAGTAGTTACTGATGATGGAACCCAGCTACTTATAGTAGAAGGTACAAGGTGAGATGTAAAAATTGATGCAAATAGCACTTCAAATGTCCAGCTCCAACCTGTTCTCCATCAATTAAGTAACTATTGACCAAACTCACCATAAGGGAAAGTACCATGAGAGTCATCTTCTATTAGCTCGGCCTCCAGGGATGAAGGCTCCCAAAAAGAGGTGCTAGAGAGCTTCAGAGAAGTCTGATAGTTGTAATCAATATTGCTCCATGGAAGGAGCAGGAATGTTTAACTCCAATGATATGGGAAATAAAAGGTTGCGTGTTGCAGTCATTTCTCCTACATGCATATTGATCGCCCAATCACTGAGATGGGCGGTGGCACAATTTGAAGAGGTATCTGAAGCCAAATAATTATTGTGCATTGTAATGATTTCACCAGGAGCTTGGAATAAACCTGGCAGTAAGCACAAATAATGTCAGGTTGTAGGGGGGTTAAAACGCTTGTCCTTTATTTTAAAGTCCAGAAAACCCAAAGTTTCTGGGTAACGGATTATAAATTTTACTTAATTTTTTAAATCCTTCACTCAGGATGAAGTTCCTTAAGTGGTAAATCCTAAAGATGATTTTGTCCTACATCGATGAATCCCCCCCTCAGGTTGGGACCATCTAGTACTAAAAAAAATGATTTTGTCCCTAATTGAAAATAGTAGGCCAAATCATTAATGGAAAAAAGAGAGCAGTCTATTACTTTAGAAACAGGATTATATTAGAGATAATGGAGTTACTCTCATGGTAAAAATTTTCCAAGCATTTCCAAGCCAAGATTTATAATAATCAATTGAGGATTCTGAGACATTCTGGTCACTTCCGTCAAACAGGGTTTGATCGCCGCATATCTCAATTTTAGCCTAATATTGGGGGTTTCAGGCGATTAAATTCGTTTGCAAAAGTCAATGTTGTACCCCAATATCAGGAGGCCTTGTAATTACTCAAGGATATCCCATTGATATTTTTGACTATCTTCAGATAAGGTTTGGATCCCGTTGTCAGATAAACACAAATCTTTTAAGGTAGGAATCTTGACACTTAGGTTAAATAAGAAAGTAAAAAGAAAAGAACAGGATAAGAAGAAGCCCCTCTTCCTATTGGATATGATCTGGGTCATTCCTGGAAAACTAAACTAAAAACTACCTGGATGTCATTAGTGCTATAACAGGTTGAGCAATGCATTAAGTTGAAATGATGACAATGGCAATTAGGGAATTTGAAAGGAATTTGAATGTGTAAGTGTATGTGATGTGCAATACTATAGAACATGTTGATATAAACAAGGGTTATGCTGAAGATATTACTGAGAGTAATTATAAATACTGACTAAGAAATCAAAAATGACAAAGCAGCAGAGGAAGGATTAAAGTAGTTTATAATGATACATATCTTGATACTTTTACTCCAATGTTAAAGAAACTCTTGTGAGGGTGCCTCCAAATTACCCACCTATTCCAAATAAATCCTGGGATAAGTTACTAAAACTAGGGCTTATCTCATCTAGACCGATAAGATTCTTGCCTCTCTCTCTAGTTTCCTACGATGAAGATCTCCAAGAAGAGATTGAACTTGCTATAGCTGATTTGGATGTTACTGATTTTGAAACCTAAGAAAAGTTTAAATTAATTTTGTTGTTGAGCCAGAACCTCAAAACAAGTTAAATAAATTCTTTGAACCAAATGCTGCATCACCATTTTTTCTGACGCTGAGGCTCACAGATGCTCAATCAGCCCACTTGAACCAAATGTTTCTGGAGCCAAAATTATCCTCCCCTGCTGAGGTTATCAGAAACCCTCAAAATCTGCTCAGCCTAACTGGGCTAAGTACCTCCACAACTGAAGCAACCAATTTAAAATAAGCTACATAAAAACTTAAAACCTGCTATTGGTGTTTTGAGTTCAATTTCTTCACCTGAGCTGAAGTCTCCTCCTGTAAAATTGGGCTCACTGAACAGGATGCCTTTACACTTGACTTTCTTATCTGTGTTGAAGCTTCTCGCTGTTTAACATTAAAATTGGAATAGGCAAACCAAATGTATTGACTTTCTCTCCATTTCCTGGCGCCAATGCTTCTCTCTGTCTCGTTGATAAAAACCAACTCAAATACCTCAGCACCCTCATCATTTCTCAGCGCTGATGCTCCTCACTGATCTGACAATAAAGTCATAGATTAAAAAACCTATTTCTGACCTTTTCCACATTTTATTTAAAAAAAATCTAATTATAATTTTATTTTATCTGATATTTAAGGTCTGACAGCCAGTAAAAAAGTTTCAAGATGGCCTCAATTAGATCAGGACAGGTATAAAAAGTTACCACTTAGTCGCTTTTCTAATTTCAAGCGTAGCTGTTCCCACAATCTCCTGTCCTTGCCATTTTATCAAATTGCTAAAACGACGCCTCCTAATTGAATTATATATCTACCCGTCATCATCACAGACCTCCATCTGTTGAATATCTCTGTCATTAGGTTAAATCACTTGATATGAGGTTGACTTTACCAGCTACCTGCAAAATCATCCTTTAAATTCTCAAGGAGGATGCCAAGGTTTCACCCTACATCATGTTGCTTCATCTATCCATGAAGCTGCTTTTACTTTCAACTGCAGGTTTTGTTGAAAATATCAATACACATGCTTTATGCAGTTTTAATGTTAAATCTCCATTTGCCCCTCTATATTTTGTTGTTACTCCCATATGCCAAATATCTGTTTACTCCTACACTCCTCTTTCCCTTGTCCTCTCACTTTCTCAAGTTGATGCTACCAACTCTATTGAAAAGAATGCATACCACCTCAAGACTACAATGATGAATCTATTTAAAACTAAATCTATACCAAATATCTTTTATCCTCACAATCTGCTCTTCCGTCATGATGCTGAAAACTAAGTTTGCCAATTCAAAGCTGAGTAAACTAACCAAACCTTAGGATGTCCGTCTCTGCAAGATCAAGTTTTTAAAGATGAATACAATTCATGGTATATTCTATCTACATTTTTGAGACTGAACCATAACTCTTTCTCACTGGGTTAACACCCAACCCAACTACCTTGGGTCATCGCATTCAGCCCAACTCTGGTAGTTTGGGACCCTAGTGTGGCCAGTTGATCCTGATGAAATCATTGTCACCCTCAGTTGAGGCTTGGAGGGGGCTATGTCAGATCTTCTTTAATTTTGGTGAAGCCTTGACTTTAGGGTTATTTTAAATTAGTTACTTTAATAAATGTCAACTTTACTATTACTATTTTTGATATCAATTTATAATTACTTTTCTAAATTTAATTAAGGTTAAAGCCCAATTTTATATAATTTATCTTATAGTGTTTTATTGAGCCTAATGCCCAAAACCACTAACACTTTTATATTTCAAGCACTAATAAACTTCCCTTAGTAACGTCAAATTTATGACCTAACAAACTTTGAATAAATTGCTTCATCAGTGCTCCACTGGCTGATGAGGTAAGGAATAATACCCAATCAAAATTCCTATTCATCATACTAGGCCTGAGTATATTTAAAGTTTAACTCTTTTACTCCTTTCATTAAACACCTCACGCCACATATTATTCCTTAGCATCTATTGACTTTCTTAATAACAGATAATGGAAACCACCTAACTGTGTTATTCATTAAAAGTTTACAGTTAAGCCTTCAACAAAAAATCCTGATCTCCTTCAATTCAGAACCTAGACTCTTCCATTGCCTCCTACATTCCTGAAAATACATCCACCCTCACACGTTGCATTAGCCTATCACTCATCACATTCCTTATTTTCCCTTGATAATTTAAATAGTACAAATATTTTTCTTATAGAAGTACTTTTTACTGCACATCTTTTAGTTTAAAGTCCAATTCTCTAGTACTAAAATATCTGCAGCCTACCAAGAATTTTTAAGAAACCTCTAAACCTATAAAGAAGGTTAAGTTCCACCCAAGTTGTTCTTTATGGAACTTCTGAATAGCCAATAATTTACTTTCACCTTATTACTAATAGAGCGCAAAGCTGAGAGTTACCTCTGGACTTCCATTTCAGCTTGGCCAAGTACAAGGAAATTTTATATGGAGAAAGCAATCACCTTCCCTCCCACTCCAAGTATGATCTGGCCTTCCGCCTGACAATAAAATTAAATCAATATTATTTGTCCTCTATACCCTTATACAGAGCAGGAGGACAAGACCCTTGAGTTGTGGTTAAATGATATGCTCACTAAAGGATGGGTGTTTAAACAATCCTCTTGTTTTGCTTTATTCATAGTATTTGCTCAGAAGTCTGATGGAACGTTGCGCTCCTGCGTGAACTATGGGCATTTAAATAATATTGCCATCCATGATCACTACCCCCTCCCCCTCAAACAGACAATTAACCTAGAAATATTCAAAGTCTCAGGTTTCTTTGAAGCTCAATCTCGTGAATTCTTTTGACCATATTAGGGTGGTGGAAGGCAGGAATGGCTTATGGCTGTTTTTACCAGAAGAGTGATATTAAAGTTCTTTTAATTCTATTTGCTTGAAAAATTATCCTTCCATGTTCCAGAGAAAGATTAAAGATGATATCAAAGGCCTATGGTTGCATGTGTGTTGGCATATGTCAATGATATCCCCATGCATTCCCCACTCCTGAGCAGTATAAGAAGTATATGCCAGCTGTTCTGGCCATATTGCACAAGCTGACATCTATGTAAAACCCTCAAAGTGCAAGATTTCATGGTTGAGGTTACTTTTCTAGGTAATTTGGTCCTGAAGGATAATTATGCGATTCCTCCCAGAAAACTAAAGTTATCCTCACGTGGCTGCTCCTACCACCCAGAAGCAGTCGTAAAGCTTCTTGGGCACAATTATATTTTTGAATGATTCTCCTCCGCCCTCTCGCAGCTGGACATGCCACTGCATCCCTTGACAGGCAGAATGTTCTATTATGGTGAACTGAGGAATGCCACGGGTGTTTGCTGCCATTAAGGAGGTGTTTGTGGCACCTCCCACTATCAAACATGCTGACCCCACTAAGCCTTCTATCATTCATACAAAGCTTTGTCAACCACCTTGGGGATGTGCTTCTTCAAGCGCATGATGGATTGGAACATCTAGTTGCATATTTCTTTGCACAAGTTTGCTTCATCTAAACAGTCCTGAGCTATCTACAAAAAGAAGTTAAACTCTGTGATGTGGTCATTTACGCAACTGGAAGTACCTTCTTCAAGGATCATGGCCTGAAGTGACTGTGCGGATTGATCATCAGGCCCTAATGTATTTCTAAAAAATTCAGAAGCTAGCATTGCAAGGTCCATATTTACTGTGACCTATGCAGTTTTAATTTAAATAAGAATTTGTCATGTGTTCCTTGAATGTCCTCCCCTGTTTGTTGAGTCAAACCACTTTCTTGACATCAACGGAGGAGGAGTAACAGGAGCTTACCACAGCAATTTTGCCAGCTTAGATTATATTTATCGCTTCTCTCAAATTTTGTTGGTGGAATGGAGTTCAGAGGTGCCATTAATTTCTCTGATATTAGTGGGTCAAACAGTAGGTGTGGAGGTGTGTAACTGGTTGACCATCTGGTGATTCCAGCGCATTGATAAAGTTATTTGTTGGCTATAGGTATGATTTTGCTAAAATCTTGAGTTTGGGTACCACCCTAAAGTTGCAATGAGGTGATACGAGCTCCTTATGAACCTCTGGAGGTAGGTTACCCAGGAAATAAAAAAGCCTCACCTTGGAGAATTAATTTATAACTGCCAAGGGTTTTCAAAGATATCCCATCATGAATTGCTAGTTGAGTAATGTGCATGAGGGCAAAATCAGATAGATCAGATAGAAATGGGCTTCTCCATCCCCTTCAGCAGGCGGAGGATCTGATGACCTTGATATCCATTGAGTTAATTGTTAATCTTCCCAGCTCCAATAGTTTTAATGTTATTATGGTAGTTTTAGACTTTTTTACAAAGTTTTACTATATATCGCCTGTTCATATGCCATTACCTCTGAGAAAATGGCCCAGCTCTAGTTGGCATGTTTTCTAAAAGTCTAATTTTTCTCAGTGAATTGTGAGTGACTGGAGGCCTCACTTTATGGCTCTTCTTTGAGCGCCTCTTTTGCTATTCTGAAGATTAATCCGTGCTATTCCACTGAATATCATCCCCCAGTTTGATGAAAAAATGGAGCAGGTCAACAAGATCCTCAAACAGTATCACCAGTGTTACACCACTGCCATGCAGGATACTTGAGTGGATTATCTTCTGTTGGAACAATTTTCATGAAACAATGCCTCTCATACGTCTACCAGGTTTTTGACTTACAAGGACAGGATAGGGTATAACACCTCATCTCCCCTGGCCTGCGCTTTTGCTGGATGTCACTGCTGTAGTGAATCATGTGCAACAAATTTGGAGTACTTAACTCTGGTTTGGAAGCACTTGACCAAAACCTTAGTTATTACAAGCAGTTTACAGATCTTAAACGCCTCAACGCCCATCAGATAAAGGTGTGTTCATTGGTCATGCCTTATATATGTCACCTGCATATTAGTTCTCTTGCAGAAGTTTGCAAACAAACTCTTGGGCCCTCATGTGGCTGAAAAGGATTAGGGCAATGGGGATTTTGGTTGGCTCTCCGCTTTCAATGAAAACAGCACCCCATATTCCATAATTAACAGTTGTTGCCATTTAAAGGCACACCACCATCTGAAATTGAACACTTATGGTCAAAGACTCAGAAGAGGCAGTGTTGGAGGCCATTCTGGTATCATGTGTATTGCATTGCTCGGAGCATTATTTGTTGGCTTGAAATGGATTTCCTTCTTATGAGAATATCTGAATAAGTGCCCATCATTTGATAACTGCCTAGAGTTAGTGGAGGCCTTCCACGTTGCACATCTGTATTCGAACCACCCTCCCCAAAAGGTCGCCTCTATCTTAAAAAAAAAAAAAATTAAAAGGCGCACAAAGGTGTGATGCTTGCCCAAGTTCCTGGTGGGGGTTCTCGCTGACTTAAAGAGAGAAGGACAATGTAAGTCTTGGGGAGAAATCCCTGCAGCTTAATTTGGAAGAGTTTCTATTTTATACTAAGAAGGAAAGGAAGCCAGAGGTTGTCCCTCTTGTTACCATGGGCAACTTAGCCCATTTGGTAGATGAGAGGTGTGTGATGGTGTACCCATTGAAAATCGCGGCGTTCCCCCATGCCAACTATTCATGAGTTGATCCAGAAAATTTGGGATGTTTTTGGGAAGTGGCAGCAGCCATGGACCATCGCCAGAAGAAGGTTGGCAGTGATTCTCCCCTGCAAGGAGTTATCTCTGCTATTTTGAAAACCACTAATAAAACTAAATTGATATCTAGAAAAAACTAAATTGATTAAGTCAATTCAGGATTGGAAATCTCCAACCGCCAGTTCTTTGCCACTAGCAACTACAAGCTCATCCTTGATAATTATGGACGCAATAAACCCCTTCCTTACTCATTAGGCCTGGCCATGTGGCTTGGCCATGGGTGCATAGTCACCCACTGGATAAAGCATTGCCAATTACCCAAGGGATTTCACCTAGAGGGAAAATTTGGCGGCATAAACAAAGCTTAAGTTAGCTGGCCATTCTGAGTTTAATCCAGCGTCATAAAAATATAAAATGTTGATCCTACCTTAGTCAAATTGCGTATTCATTTATGACAGCAAATGTAATTGTTTCCATTCCCTATTTTAATGAGCTTATATAGCAGAAGACCCTGACATATTCCGCTGTCACTCCATTTTTCCCTTTATGCTATTATAGTTGAATGAAAGCCCCTTATTATTACTAATTTTTATTTGTGAGTTTGATAAGTTCTTTGAACATTTTGTGGATATTATTCCAATTTTGGGAATACCTGGCTAGTGTTTGCGTTTGCCCTAATTTCTTTGCAATTTACAATTTTAATAGCTCTACCAGATGTATTCTGGTTTGTTCTTTGGGTGTTCGCTAATCCTGAGTTCCAGGCCTGTCTTTTGTTCAGCACGTGCCATGACATAACCTGTCTCTCACTAGGCTAATTTACCTGCAATATTGCATTATAAAGATAGATGAACCCTCTAGTAGATGATGTTGTCTCTGTTACCACAGATTATAAATAGCTACAATATATAACACTACAAATTTTATATAAAGGGTTTCTTTTAATTATCCCCAGTAAGTTATTACAAACTGGTACCCTAAAGGCTGGTGATAAGTAGGGTACAGAATTAATTACATAAAATACATTATATAAGTATGAAAGAATTTCCCCTTATTAACATTGACTATTAAGTTTTAAACAGACTGGTAAAGGTAGTATACGCATGCTTAGTCCTCTATTATATCATATTAAAAGAGTATAAGTGCTCTTTGGAGACACTATGATCATGAAGAGATAATAAAGTTTAATGAAGTTGTAAAAAAATAGATCATAAGATATTTAATCATGGTGAAAGAGTTTTAAGAAAAAGGTATCTGCCTTAGACAAGGATGAAATGAGCTTAATAAAATCTAGTGTATAATGCAGAGATTTGGATAATTCATCCAATGTAAATAGATACGCTTAAATCTTACTTCAAGTTTTGTATAACTTGAGGAATTTGAGATAATGCCACAAATCTTTTAATCCATATTGCTGAGTACTCTTCTAGTGTTCCAGTAATAAAGAATAAGAGTGCTGACCCTTTATTTTTGCCATTACTGGCTACCTTTAACAAAAGTTCATGGCAACAACTAAAAATTGCATACTGTAATTAGGATTAACTGGAGTTTAAGGAGGTGATTAATGAAAGTTTAATGCCCATCTCTTTATGTGACAAATGAAAAAGAATGCTTGCTGATAATTTTGTAATCTGCACATTTTGAAATTTACTAGTGTGCCAGGTCAACAGTATAAATAATGTTGGCTCTTGATTTTTGCCTTCACTGGCTGCCTTTCGCTACAAGTTTGTGCTGCAACTCCCCAAACCAGAATAATCAACAACTTCGCTTTTAGGTGATTAACCACCTCAAGTGGCACCAGGGCTCTAAACCCACCTGGGCGTCCCATCTCTGTCCCAACATCCTCTTTGAGGTAATCTTATTAATCTCAAATTTTCAGTATACAGGTGGGTAAGTCTACATGGGGTTCCTTGTAGCTTCAGTATTAGAGTGATGGCAATAACCCACTCCCTAGATGCACCCTTTGGAATCTATACCTTGGGATCTTTAATCCTAACCCAAATACCAAGGATGCCAGGCAACTTGCAAAATAATTTTTATAATGAAATGAAGAGCTTTATAAAGAGATATTTATGGTCTATGTACTTAGGTGATAGATGGCAATTGAATGCCCATCTCTCAATCTCAAAGGCATCATTTGCTCACAAACTTTCCCTTAAAATCCTCAGCATTGATTGTTGTAAAGATATAGTTTCATTTATCCTTTGCCTCAAATTACAAAAATCCTAATAAATATATATTATATAAATGATTTTATCCTTGGCATCAATCGCCATTAATCCCAACCCTATGTGACAAATAGCAAAAAAATACCCACCTGCCAAAACCTCCAACATCGCTTGCAAGAAACATTGTGTATCTCCTTGGCATCAATTACCAGTTATCCTGAAAGCCTAGGCAACATTTGGCAATTAGATACCCAGTTAAAGAAAAGCTTGGCATCAATTACAATCAACATACATTGTTATATCCTTAGCACTGATTGCTGGTAAGCCTAATGGAAAATTTTATAAACTTATTTATTAATCATCAGCACCAATCACCTGTAATTGAAATACTGAAAAGCCAATAAGGATTTTCCCAATGCTCCAGAAAGGCTGGGCATCAAAACAGCCCAACTTGATAAATTGAGGAGCTAAAATTGGCCCTACAAATATAAATAATTATTTGGTTCTTGAAGTTACTTAAAATCAATTGGAAGTTATTCCCAATTAATTGTGACCTAAGTCAGATCGCATTGGAAAATCATACTTTGGTTAAAATCACAAAAATGCTCATATATTTATGTAACAAATGGCAAACTAATGTCCACATTTTCCCTCCCAATCCCTCATTTACAGCTGGAAATTCAAGCAAGTTCTCATGGGGCTTGTAGCTTGAGGTTAGGAGTGGTAAGCTGGCCACTTTTAAAGACGTAATCATCCATGGATGCCTATACCCTAGTGAACTTTAACCTATTCTTAAATGTCCATAATTGAACAAATTGTAAGAGGATTGGATACTCCAGTGGTATGATATGGACACTCTACCACTGCCTCCCTGATCCTGATCCCAGTAGATGAACTTTGGGTAGGGGACAATTATGACTGTTTTGGCGGTGTGCACCAATTCCCTGAACCAAGATAGCAATTAGCAAGGTGGACCACGGAGTTCCTGGCCTTTCATACGCCACACATGGAGGTTTTCTGAATTTTAACCTCCTTTCCCATTAATTTAAATCCCCTTCATCCTTCATTGACGCATTATTGTCCTCAGGTCAGCCCACCTCAAATTAAAATAGAATTAATGAATTGTAATCAGATGCGTTTGGTATATGGTGTTAATTTATTAAGTTGAGTAGTTGACTTTTATAAGTGACAAGTGGCAATTAAATGCCCATCTATCTAGATAGCACATTTTTTGTTTCTTCCATAAAATAATGGTTTCTCTTATTCACCTTATAATAAGATATACCCAGACTTAGGAGTAGGAAAAATGTGCTACAAGTGTAAGGCAATATTCCATCAACTGCTTACTAAAATTATTGGCATTAATTTCTGTAAAGTAAAAATCATCTATGTAGCCATAAATAATTGGTCAAATTTATGACTATGTCAGTGCTATATAAAAATATGTCCAAAAGTTGCTTCAAATGCACCCACAAGTGTTGGTCATAAAAAATGTTATCAGTGAGCATCCACAATAGATACAGAAGCCTAAAAATCATTAAAAATAGCTATAATATTGAAGCTAAGTTATATATTTCCATTTGAAAGTTTAAATATTATTAAAATTAGGTAATAAAAAAAGTCCAGGCCTAAATGATTAAAGTACTAATTTTAGAGCATACCAGAAGAAGCTTAATTTGGTTAAATTTTCAAAAAAGACTAGTTTTTGCTAGATTGGTCATGCCATTAGACTTCAGGTGTATAATGCGTTAGTCAAGACACTTCTTTTTTTGTCAAGGTCCTTGGCTCCATCTTCGATGACATTTATAAATATAATTTCTGGCATCCCTAGTTTACATCCATACAAGACTCAGAAGGGTGACAATTTCAAGATGTGATGGTGATTGATATGGCATGACATGAGAACATTGGTCAACTAGAGGTCCCAATGTAATGAATCCAGATTAGCTATTTTTGTAAACTTTATACCAAAGTTCAATTTACTCATTCTACAAGTTATTAGTGTATGGATTGTAGGGAGCAAAGAAGAGATGTTGGGTTCTCATAGATGTGGAAATGATCTTGACCACTATAGATGTGAAGTTTCTCACAATGATGCATAATAGAACTTAAGGATAACCATGAAAGATGAATATGTGTCTATTTATAAAAGTTCTCTACTTTAAAAACTAATTATGGAGACACTAATCCAGTACATTTAGTGAAATGATCTTTATCTACTAAAATATACTGATTTTCACTCGTTGGATGAGGCAAGGGTTTACAACACTCAAACTTAAAATGTGAAATAAATTGTAGGAGAGTATTTAGCTATTTATGATAATTGATCTTTGGTAAGTTTGATTTTTACATGGTAAGCAGGAGTCCCATAATTTGACAATAGAGTCCAATATAATTTACAATATTAACATCTTTGACCCATTCATATGTTTTGTAAGTCCATCCATTACCAATTATAATGTGAGCTTCCATTATTATATGTACTTTCTCAGATGGGTGGAGATATGATAGCCAGTTTGCACCAACCTTCTTGTTCATCTTTACCTCTTTGACCTTTGTTTTTTTAGATTACAATTACAACATCTTTTTGACAAGCTTCGTCATCTTCATCCCAGGCATCTTTTAAAATCATAAGATTTTTCAGGAGCTTGGCTTTACTGTTTTGTAATATAATGTCTGTAGAGTAGTGGTAGCATAGCGGGGTGGACCTGCTCTACTCTAGGTCAGGTTTTTATTTAAACAAGTTCAAAGCCAGAACAATATTAAAACTAAGCGTGGTATATTTGTCCTAAGGTTGACCCACTTCTTTTACTTTTAAATGTAAGGTTTGTAGGTGGGTGAGACCATCTATGTTCATGTGGCAGGTTCAAGTGAAATGTTCAATCTTCATGTCATAGTGTTAGATCTTCAGTGAACATTGATCTGGTCGTCCTGTTGGATCTTTCATCCCCTGTAACCATTTAAGAGAGGTATGATCTGTAACAACATTATAGGTGTTTCATACAAGAAAAGGGGCGAAAATGTTTAACTGAGAGTATGACTGCAAAATGCTCTTTCTCAATCACACTGTAGATGGGCTATTCTTTTAATAGCAATTTAATGTATTAGGGTACAGGGTCATTGATCCCTTTGTCATCTAATTAACCCAGTATTGCTCCCACAGCGTAGTTAGAGGATTTAATGAAAAAGATGAATGACTTGCTATAGTATGAATGACAAAGGATGGGACTCTCTTTAACAACTTTTTAATGTTTTAAGTAGCTTTTTGTTAAAATTCCCAAGTGAATGGGGATTTTTTGACTAGTTGTACTAAAGGTTGCTAATCTGTGCAAATTTTGGCATGAGTTGTTGACAATAACTTATCTTACTAAGGTATATCTGATGCCTCTGGGGTTCTCTGTGTCAGAAATCTTTGATATGGCTTCAGTTTTTTTATAGATGCTGTATTTTTTGTATTAGATATCATGTCCTAAGAAGTTAATTTTCTGTTAAAAGTAGTAGCACTTTAAAATTAGCTTTATATTGTTTCTTTAAAATTGTTTAAAAAATTCTTAAAGTTCACAGTAATTACTTAAAGTCTTGAAGAAAATACTAGTATTTTCAAGATAGACAATGTAATTATTTTGAGACCTTTTAAGTTATGATACATTAATCAAAGAGACAATGAGGTGACGTTGTAAAGCCTTTGTGGTGATCAAGTTTGCTAATATTGATGTTTAAAACTTATTAAATCGCATTTTTATTACTCCTAAATAATTCTATCTTTTAGTACCCACTGGACAAGTTCATTTAGAAAAGTTTGAGTCAGAGAGTTGAGTGAAAGCATCATTATACGTAAAATGGGATAGGTATTTTTTGGTGAGGTTATTAAGCTTAAGTTTTTCCAACATAGCCTGATGGTCACCATTTTTTCTTGATAAACATAGTTGTAATGATCAAGGGCTTTGAGATGATACTAATAGGCCAGCGTCTAATAGCTGTTTTAGCTCTATCTTCATATGTTGCTATTCAACTTTTTGTATGTGATGAGGTTTTGACCTATATGGGATTAAAATCACCTAAATTAATAAGTACCCAATTCTTTATATGACATAATTATATTCTGGCTGTCAAAAGATTTCACTGCAGTCTTCTAGAAGAGAGTGGTCTTATTAATATTCTGATTTCTGCTCTTCAGAAATGTAAACATGGGGTATAATATGTAGCATATTGTCAGATGGTAATTTCATGTCACGCTGTGTCCCAATGTTATAAGCTTTTGTGACATTATCAATGTGTATTAACTGAAACTTCCAATCCCTTATTTTTTATAATATTTCTTATTCTCAGTGAAGTTTCTCAACAGTACGTTGATGGATTTAGGTAAGCTGAATCCAAAATACAGGGTAAGACTTGTGGCCCTTGTGGCCTCACTCCATAAATGCTTATTATATGCAGGAGACAATTCAAAGGTAAACTTCGCGTAAATGTAGTGTAAATCATTAGTTTTTTTTAAATTATCCTTATCTTTTTAAAGATATAGAATAAATACCATATAGAGCATCAACAAACTTTGGTAGCTTTTTTATGACGTCCTGAGTTGTACAATGCATGTTTAACGCTGAAGCAGAGTATTCAACTAGGTGGTAATGCTCTATTTCATAAACCATTACCTTTATACTAAAAGAATTTAGTGATTGGGGAGCGATAGGAATCTTTCTGTATTACTGATGACACCATTTAATTAATCATAAACTTAATGCAAAAGATCATTCTATAGTTTTTATTGTCTAAGACTACTATAGGTGCTTAAGGACATATTTACTAATGAAAATGTGAACAGTTGTAAGCGCCAATGGCCCTGGTGTTGTTGGACCAACTTCTCCTTATTCTTAAAAAGTATAGAAGTCAATCCTGAGTTTAATCTGCTTGATGATCATCAAGGATATCATAACAATAGGAGAGCTGTATTGAGAATGGAAGGGATTCTAAACTTCTGAGTTACCACCATAACCTTCATTAAACTCTCCAAAACTGGGTGAAAGAAGAAAATCCAATAAGCTAAACGTAGCTTTGTGCTTCTGAGCAGTTTGGGGTACTGTTTCTTGATTGCAATTGAGTCATGAACGTGTTTAGATGGCCAAGCCAACATAGAGATATATGATAGCATTGGTGTTGGTATTGGCGACTGTCATGGTTCTGATATGACTAGATGATAAGCCCTAAGTCATTACAGCAGAATGGGTAGAATACTCCAAGCCAGAGTATGAGTACAATTAGTAGAGCGCAAAATGATGAGGCGATATTGGGCTGGAAAGGTATATTGAATCACCTCAAATTAGGTGATAGGGTGTTATTGATGAACAATTAATGATGAGTTTTCAACATACAATCATTATATTGTGGATCGCCTTGAACTAGGGCGATATTGAATATAATAAATGATGAATCCTGCCAGAACCAATGATTGTATGGTGGAACATATAGTCTAAAGTGAAGGGTCAGTATTGAATGAGGTCACTGAGATATCATCAAGATGAGAAGATTGAAAGGGGATTGGCAGTTAGTAAGAAAGAGGGAGAAGAGCAGTGAGTGTCCGCTGAAAAATATTAAAGTTAAATAAAGAAGTGTTGTCAGAGAAATAGCTCACATTTATTATATTATATGTATTTACACGTGTGTTGAGGACTAATGATCTCCATATTGTCCATTCTATTGCTCGGTGGGATTGACCATGTGAAAAACCCCTTTGGTATATCTCAACGATTCCACTGATTTTATAAATAGTGGTGTTCACTACAGGTAATCCCATTGATTAATTATAAAGAAATAAAAATCTTCAGTTGTCAACCATGGCGCATCAGGCTTGCTCTAATAGAAAATCTACACGATACGCTGCAACTGTTTGTATGCAGAACTCAAATTTGCCTTAGATGATGTTCTTAAAAAGCAGGATGAGCTCCTTCAGGAGATTTGTAGTGTTAAGCTGCCTCCGTTTGATTGCTATTAGATTATTCATGGGTTCTTTAAGTGATTTTAGTTTTCAATGTAAGAAGCTTTAGATTGGCAGAGAACAAAATTGTTAATATCCATCAAGATGTCAGAAGCACTGACCTAGTTACTTGCTACCTTCCAAACAATTCTGTTACATACCAGGAAGTGAAGGATATGGTGCTGCGGTTGTTTGGGGGTACTTCAAAGATGTCACAGAGGAAGGCAGACTTCTTTACCCTTGGATTTCAGCGGAATGAGACCCTCATCACACTTACTGATTGATATATGGTGGAAGCTCACGTGTTAATTGGGACAGGGACTTTATTCAAATTTGATGTGTGCATTGCAATGACCCCCCTCAGTAAAGCTATACTATGAGCTTTACAATGTCATGGCTCCATATTTAGAGGATGACGTTCCCTTGCTTAAAATCGTTTGCATTTTGCGCCATCTATCCGCTACCTTCCCTCCACCCAATACAGAGTGGAAGCCTGCTACATCCGTTGTCAAACTTTCTTCTTTGGAGAAAGTATCTCGCCCTATTCAGAGTCCAATAACCCTCATGCCGCATTATCACTACATGCCTAGCCCTCAACCGAGTTGCTATCAGCAGTTCATCTATTGGGTTGGGCCTGTTTACGCCAATAGACCCTAGTCCAACTTTTGGCGTGGGCCATCTTATAACAATTAAGGACGCAGGCCCTAAGGGATCAATGTTAATGATGTGGTCAGTCAGGACACCTGGTACAAGGTTGCCCAGCTGTCAGGTCCATCATATACAACAGGATCAGTACTATCAGAAAAAAGTCAGAGCGGACAAGAGACAGGACTCATTACCTCTGCTATTACAACCTCAAACGTCCCATCTGAACCTATACATGTACCTGCAGCGGATGTCCCTCAGTACAATGATACATTTCTATATCAGCATCCAGTTGGAGGGGTGAATTTATTGACATAATCTCAAACAAATGACATGATGGAAGATGGACCCCAGGAGCAAACAAAGCCTCATATATGTCAAATGTCTGACCAAATTTCTACAGTGGAGCTGGATCCGTCATCTGATGCGCCTCTCTTAAAAGGGGTGAACGCTACCCTCTATGTGGACGCTATTTTTAAAGAGTACCCTAAAGTTGGGGAGGGTATTATGGGCTTTTTGGGAAGAAGAGATTCATTAAATGTCCACGTTTTAAACAATCAGACTTCATCCTAATCTGAGTGTACATACTGTGACATTATTGTAGCTAAAATATGAGGCCGTATGATAGTAGATACGGGTGCCCCAGTCAACATAGTTTCCACAAAGCTGGTGACAAAGTTGACATTAAAGCCAGATGTAAAAAATCATATGGTATATGGGACCGCTGGAGTGGATAGCACGGTCTCTGAAAGAGTTTTAACGCGCTTCTGTTGTGGTTTGGGTCAATTGCCGTGGTAGCCCCAGAGATAGTGTTACCAAACATAGTTACAATTTGCTAATTGAAACCGCCTCCTGAGACATTTTGGTGCTGTCATTAAAATGACAGAGTAGATGTTCAAACTTTTGGGACAGCGGATCCCAAATTTATTTACCTCCAGCGGAGTGCCAAAGGATCTGGTACACATGGGATATATTAACCTTGCATACAATGCTGGGGTGATCCCAGTTCATTACCATCGGCTGTAGAGTAAGACCCAAGCCCTTTCCCAGCAGATATATGATTATCTTGGGCTACCTCTTTGTGTGACTGGCCCTATATCTATTTCTTCTGGATACCAAGTCATAGTAAACACTAAATCGGAGGTAGAAGTGCAAGCTGGACTCTAAGGGGAAGTGATTGGGCCTTACCAGCAGTGTGGCCTTAGATTCACGTGGCTTCAGACATTATACTCCCAGGACATGGGGATAATAAGGTTTTATTAGTAAATTTACCGCACAAACCAATGCGAATCTGCTGAAATCAAATAGTAGCATATTTAAAGTTGATCCCAGTGTCAGAATAAGAAAGCTGAGGGCATTCATTCTTCCAAAATGTACCAAAATGGATGGTATACATAATCCTGCAGAGAGTCAATAATGGGGAGAGCTTGGAATGTAGACGTAGGGGCTGGTGAATTGCTGTAAGCTTAGGAATAGGTGACGAGAAACCTATTATAATAAAACTAATGATTATGATGACGATAGCTGGAGTGGTTCTTGCTAAAAAAGGTGCTAGAAGTAAAATCAAGATTGAACTGAAGGTAAAAACGTATCTTTATTCAGTTAAAGGAGCAAATATTTATATAATGTGTCTTTGTCCTATTACTTTCAGGGTAATGATGTCCTCCACCAGCAAGATCTTCAGCACCCTGACTTTGATCAGGTGGGGAGTCAATGGCAGGCTTGCTTTTTGGTAAATGTGAAAGATTGTGGAGAATAGTGCTCAAATGAGGTGAGGGGAATTTTCAGAATAACATTGGAGGTAGGGAAATTCAAATTGGGCTGAGTGGGAGCAGGTCAAATCCCAACAACGCCCCCTTCAAGATCTTGCCAAGGGGGATGGTACATGCGCAGAAAACGGCTATGGACGCGATTAACTACAGTACCATTACCTGTAGCAGCAATAGAGTTTTGGATCCCCTGCGGTGTATTAACCAATAAGGGCCAGACCAAGTAATGGCAATTTTGTGGTTCCTACCCCAGGGCGATGGTGTTAGAATAAGACTATTTCTCCTAAAGAATATTCAGGGTGCATAGGTCGGCGCTCATTAGCTTGAACTCCTTCTCTAAAATTGGTAGTTAATAAGATTTGTTAGCTATAGCTTGGAGACGTATGATCTCATCAGTTAACCGTCAAAGGGTAAGCTCTACATTGTTTAGATTAGCTGATTTGAGGATAGGGTGAAGGCTGGAAGACAACAGCGACTCACGCCCATATAGGGCTTGGAATAAAGATAATTTAATTATTCTGTGGTAACTCAATAGACTAATAAGGCGCTAGGGAGAAAATCATTCTAATGCACAGGATCTGAAGTGGCAAGCCTTCTTAGAATAGAAATTAAGGTGCCATTAGCACACGCTACCATGCCATTAGCGGCTGGGTGATATGGTGTCATGAAGAGGTGCTCTATATCCAGCAGAAAAGTTAATTCCTGAACTATAGAAGAGATAAAATTCGTGCCATTGTCTGGTAAGAGTACCCGTGGGTAACCATGATGGGAGAATACTTGTCAATATAAGTGAAGGGTGGTAGCTCTGGCAGCAGCATGAAAAACCAAAGTGGCCTAAACCCACTTTGTTAGGCTTGATGGCAAGGATAATATAGTGATGGCCATAGACAGCCACAGGCAACTTCCCTATGACATTGATGCTAACAGTATCAAAAAGGGCTCCCAAGGCTACAATCTCAAATTTAAAGTGTGAATTGGACTTATCCTGGGAGCAGAGTGTTAAGCAAGTTTCCAAAACATCATGAATTGACTCAACCATATTCTTCCAATAGTATTTGGTTTTTAGCCACTAAATAATTTTATTTTATAACCCCATGCCAAGGGTTTTATGGGCGTTCAAGATAGTTTCAGTACAGAGCGAAGGGTGTAGATAGGGCATAAAAGAGGTACCAACATGTTTTACTAAATCTCCATCAACAACTTTAGTGTTAGAAGCCATCTTCTTTAATTGGGCTTGAACGTCTGAAGATTCTTGAGGCCATAACCCAGGGTGAGGGAGAAGCTCATAAAGTCAAGCCTCTTCTGTGATAGATACATGTAAAATAGGGAGGCGGGATAATCAATTCACATTTAATGAATGGCGCCAGCTAGGTGAACTATAGAAAAATCATAATTTTGGAGCCTGAGGGCCCAGCGAGCTAACCTCCTATCAGGATCTTTCATTTGATAAAGACAACGTAGGGAGGCATGATCAGTAACAATTGTAAAATGTTTACCGTACATATAGGGGCAGAAGTGTTTTATAGCAGGTAAACTCACCAGGCACTCACGTTCAGTTACTAAGTAATTCCGCTCTGCTTTAGTAACGTCTTGTTAAAATAAGCAATCGGATGGTCAACTTGGTCTGTGTCTAGATGGGAAAGTATAGCGCCCATAGTGGTGTTACTGGCATCAGTGAAGAGAACAAAAGGTTGCTCAAAGTTAGTATGTATTAAGATGGGGGCTGATAATAAGGCAGTGCATAAGGAATCAAAGACTGTTGCTGTTAAGGGCTAAAAAGAAGGGAATATTTTGTGTAGGAGTTCAACTAAGGGCTCAGCAAGGTCAGCAAAGTGAGAGATAAACTGTCAGTAGTAGCCCACCATTCCTAGAAAGACTTGGATATCTCATTATTTTTTGGAGCGGGCATGCATTTGATGGCAGAGACCTTATCTGGGATGTGGAGGATACCTTGCCGCGTCACCTTTTGCCCCAAAAGTTCCAGTTCTCATTCAAAAATTTTACATTTACAGGTTTCATTTTCAAGGAGGACTCACGTAGCCACTAAAATACCTGTTAAAAATGATTGAGATTAGCTGTAAAAGTTGGGGATTAAATGGTGACATCATTGAGGCAGACTAACACACACATGAGTTTAAGGTCCCCAAACAACCGGTTCATAGCCCTTTGAAAGGTGGCAGGGACGTTGCATAACCCCTGCGGCATGCGATTGGGCTCAAACAACCCCTCATGAGAGATGAGGGCACACTTGGCACAATCCTTGGTGGAGAGATCAATCTGCCAGTAGCCACTGTCTAGGTCCATCACAGAAAAATATTGTGAGCCAGATAAGGATCGCAAATAATCATAATGTGGGGTAAAGGGTATCTGTCCTTATGAGTGATGGAGTTCAACCATTGATAGTCCATAAAAACACAGTGGCTCCCATTTTTTAATCAATAGGAGAGGGGAGGACCAGGATTACGCAAGGGTTGAACGAGTTCAGCATTGAGCAATTATTGTAACTTGAGGGTGACCTGAGTTTCTTCAATTTTTGATTTTCTATAAGTCAGGAGTGAAAAGGAGCAGAATTCTAGTATTGACCTGGTGTTGTAACCTTGCATATGGCCATGATCGTGGGGGCCAGAGGAGAAAGTATCTTAATACTCGTCAATCAAAGCTTCAGCAGCTGCTTTTTGCTCAGCCAACAACAGAACCGTTTTTCATGGGCACTGCAGCAACAACAGGGTGCTCCTCTAAACCAAAGTCATGAAGGGTCGCAACTCCATAAACCCCATCACCTGGTCATAAGGCAAGAGACTAACATAAAAAATTGGTTGATTTGGCTCAATGACTTTATTACTAAGAGAGGTTGGCTAGAAGAACAGTGACAGTGCCCTGGTAGGCTGGAACTAAAGCCCCTGGACAGGGGAGAGCTTTAAATACAGATGGGTTAGGTAAACTAAAAATATTGAGCAAGTGCTAAGGAAGTGAAACCAACTGAATTTCAGTGTCCACCAGCAATTTAATCTTGCGTAGGTATGGTAATAATGTGGGGAGAATTTAAGAGCATCTCCTCCTCAGCCTCAACCATGGGAGGGGGAAACTTAAATATATACCCCAACTCATAATATTCTAAATGCTCAACTGAGGCAGGGGATTTGAGCATGCAAGTCCTCAACATCCGCTTCCCTTTTTCTTTAAGAGCAGAATATAAAAGTAATGGAACGCATTACTCTATTATAGAAATAAAGTTATCCTTGAAGTTAATAAGAGCAGCATGTTCCATAAGGAACCCAGTGCCTAATAGGAGGTCGTAGCTATTATTATCCAGGGCTACAGCAGGGATAGAGAGCTTTGGACCGCTTAGCTTCAGGGGCAATTGAGAGTAAGCACCTATAAATTGAGCATATGTGGTACTGGCTGTCCCAAATTCTAATGAATGGTTAAGATCAGGCTGAATCTTAATTTTTCCAATTAGTCAAGAAGAGATTATGTTAATAGGCGAACAGAGTCAACAATAGTGAGAACCTCCACTTCGTGGACTACCACTTCTTTCAGGACATTATCACTCCAACTGGGCTGGGATAGAATATATAGCTGTAAGGGCAGGCTTAGAAAGAGAACAAGAGTAAATATCACTAGTTTTTTGTCAACTGAAAGCTCAATGGGAGTTTCCTCTTTAAGAGCACTAGGGCCAACAAGGTCAGCTGAAATAGTATGCCCCAATTGTTTTGAGGCGCAGTGAAGTCTTCAGCATAGGGAGCTACTCGCCCTATGCTGACCCATCTTTTGCTTCTTCATCAGCAATTTTCGTCCAACAATCCTGAATGGTGTGATTGCGACGGCCACAATAGATGCATTTAGGTCAAGCACAATTTTTTCCAGACTCATTGTTGTTCACCACATGAATTCAAGGATGGGAGGCTGAAGTGGAAGCAGGGTGGCAGTAATTATAGAGGCGGGAATTACAAGAAGGGACTCCTTGATATCTAAGATAGAAGTAAAATTTCGTTTCACTAAAGTCATGTGGAGATGGAGATGTAGGTTGAACTTTAAATCGGACAGGATGGCAACAACTGCATCATCAAGTGTAAAGCGGTTATTAGTCACCAACGCTTGAGCTTCAGCGTATAACTGAGCAGCAAACTCTGCGGGGATTCTCCACGTCTTAAATTTATATTCATAAAGGCCTGTTTCTAATTTTCTAAGGTAATATCATTACCAAATTCCTTAATAAGCACGGCCTTAGCTTTGGAACAAGTATTGCATCACATTAGGTGGGGTACCATGTTTTATTGAGCGGATCTACTAAGGCAAGAGGGTAATTTATAACTTTCTGACAGTCAGGAGCTTCCTCCATTGCGCTCTCAAAAATATAAAAAAATGAGGCAATACAACCTTCCCAAGGGGTGAACTTGTCTTTAAAAGAAAGTTTAAAAAGTAGCTTCTATGGGAGCCAATATAACATTAACGCCCACTGGGCTAGTTTGATTAATTTTGGTTAGCTCTGACTTGGGAGGAGGCACAAGGTTTCAAATTATATTATATCGTTGTCAAAAACTGTTCAAATCATCTATAAGAGCCCTAAATTGGGCAATTAGGAAATCAGTAGAAGCTTTTTGTTGAAGTTCATTTTTATAATGATTCCATTTCAACACATTTGATTTTAAATTAGAGATCGGAGCTCATGATTGTCTTTCTCCAACCTAATGATTTTTTCTTTTTTATGAATTAAATCTGAGGTGAGGGAACCGTAAAGATGGTAAGTGTTGTCTAACCCTTCCTTAATTGCATCAACAGCAAGGTTTGGATCAATAGGTTTTCTAGATCTATATAGCCAAGAGCTTCAAGCAAAATTTTCAATATCTTGTTCTAGAGCGTGAAGGCGGCTGTTTAAAGAAGGATCCTCTGGAGTAAAAGGTAAATGCACAGTCAGCCTAGAAGACCCAGGGTGTCCAGGAGGGCCAGGATGCCCATAGTCAGGGGGCCAGGTGGCCCAGGTGGCGCTTCACCCCCATCAAGGCCAGGGAAATCCATAATCCTTATAGGATCAACTGATCCCCGCTCCCCAGGGGGCCTGGGGGACCTACAGGGCCAGAAGGCCCTGGAATTCTGTGCACGCCTAAGACATCAAACGCTGGTTGGAGTAGCTGTACAATGTTTGTTCATCGTTCTAAAGTTTGTTCAATAAAAGTATTGATTTGGCCTAAGAGATTGGTGATGGCTTGTTGCAACTGACTCTCAATAATAATAATAGTTTCAGTAAATTGGGTAGCTGCTTCCTCGCAAAGAAGGCTAGCCACTCCCACATCCAGTTGAGAGAGTTGGGCTTGAATAGAGATACGTTGGGTGCAATTCTCAAGAATGGCCTCATGGTTATCTCTTACAACCAAAGAAGCTGAGTTGTAGAATTCTAAAAGATAGGAGTGTAACTCTTGTGACAAGGTAAACTGTCTCAAAATTTCCTGATGGTGGATTCCCATCATTAGAACTAAATAGTGAATGGCTGGGTGCACAAAGTGGCACAAATATTGCTCAGTGCAAGATATTCCTACCTCAGAGCTTGGTAAGTTGGTGGATTCATATAAAGCTCGCATGTTATTGGAAACTTAAGATACTTAGTTGTGATGGGAGCAATCTCCATGGAAAAGAGCACCTAAAAGTAATTGATTAATATTATCAATAACATTTTGTCAGATTCTGGTGGTTGACTTGAAAATAAACCTTTCAACAACCATCAGATCGGGCCAAATATACTCCCAAAGCTTGAGCTAATACCTTAACTCTCACCTCAAAGCCTATTGCAATTACATGGCTCAGGTCAAATATCTCAAATTCAATCCAATATAGTACTTTATCAAAAAAACTCAGGCCAAATACACTTGCACATTATGGCCATTTATCTCTACAGCAAATCTTGGTAATTGGTCCCAATTATCAGGAACAATATCCAACAACTAGTATATACAAAACCGTTTGGGAATGACCTGAATTTAAAGTTTAAAAGTCTCATGGGCTCAGACAAATGATAACATAATCAATTTCCACCCTAGGGTGAAATTCGTATGTTGATTCACGTATTTGGCACAATAGCACTTGCACATGGACCGCCCGAAAGGGAATACCTAGTGCTATTGAGAGAGAGGCCTGCTGAAATCCCGATTAATGGTACATCATCTACTTTAATCAATGCAAGAATTTCACAAAAGGTGTATTTCGTCAGTAGTATGGTGAAACACAAATCAAGAAGATCCTAAGACAATTTTGCATGTTTTTATCGCAATTTTTGTACCTGAAATTCTCCTAATTTTGAGAGTATTTTGCCACCAATAAACCTAAGAAAAGTTCTCAGCTGTATCAGTTCAAGGGCTGGGCTGAGGTGTAAAATATCTGTTATTATGTGTGCTCAAATGTGGCCAGGGGATGACCTAGAGGTATGAATACTGGCACTTGGCCTAATAACTTATTAAATAATTACCTTCTAATAAGATATTTTATTTCATCTCTTTCTCAGTTTTCTCACCTGAATCTTTTCTTTGGATAGTGTTGACAAGCTGGAAGTACCATATTCACAGCTTTTATCTATCCCTGCCTTGGAAGTTGTCCCCAATTATGAAGGAAATATTAAGCCCAAAATTGACCAGAAGAGTCGAAGCTATTTCAATAAGCCTAGTGAGTTTCCAAACGGTCAGAGTATCATAAGCCACTGTGAAATTGAGAATCTATTAGCCGAACATCTTCCCAATTAAGCGTGCAGAAATCTAATTATCAAGCGAGATATCCGCAGAACTTCACACGCCTTTAGGATGAGAGCAATAGTTTTAGGGTTCAAGAGTCAAAATAGAGATATCAAGCTTAGCATGGAATTGCACAATATTGGGTTCATTGTTTTCAGGTATGCAGTTTTCATTGGAAGTTAACCATTGTGTGACGCTGGATATTTCAGTACCAGGAAAAGTAGAGTCTTGGCTGGGATCATTAATTGTAAATATATTTATTTACAGGTAGCTCAGGAGAGTACCTGGCAAGGAGCACCAAATTTTGTTGGGATAGGGTAGCTGAGGTTAGTTGTTCCTCCAAAGTGTACCAAAATGGATGGTATAAATTGTTCCAAAGAGAGTTGATAGTGAGGAGAGCTGGGGATCATAGATGTAGGGGCCGGTGAATTGCTGTAAGCTTAGGAATAGGTGACAAAAAACCTATTATAATAAAACTAATGATTGTGATGCTGATGGCTGGAGTGGTGCTTGCTAAAAAGAGGCGCTAGAAGTATGTAAAATAAAGATTGAACTGAAGGTAAAAACGTATCTTTATTCAGTTAGAGGAGTAAATATTTATAGGATGCGTCTTCATCCTATTTCTTTCATGGTAATGACGTCCTCCACCATCAAGATCTTCAGCACCCTGACTTTGATCAGGTGGGGAGTTAATGGCAGGCTTTCTTTTTACAAATTTGTCAAATTTCATAGAATAGTGCTCCAATGAAGTGAAGATTTTTTGGGGAGGTATCAGAGGTAGGGAAATTCAAATTGGGCTGAATGGGAGTAGGTAAGATCACAACACCCAGTCAAAGAGGTCCTATAGGTTCATGAGATCAGCTTCTGAATGAATTTGGGTTACCAATCAATTTGCATCTTGGCATAATGATGGTGGTACCACGTGAAAATTTAGTCAGGTTATCAAAAGAAAAGCAAGATCCAAGCAATATCTTTGTTTTGAAAAATACAATGAGATTTTTTTGCTGACAATTACAACTTAGGATGCGCTCAGGGGGTGGTCCAACGAGTGGACATTGGGGATCATCCTTCCATCCAGACCTGACTGATCCTCTGTTCTAGGTCAGCTGAGGAAGTAGTAACTGATGAGATCAATATGTTGTTTGAACAAGAGATGCTTGAACAGTCTTAAAAGTCTGTGGACTTCACTATTCTAATTGTAAAGAAAGAAGGACGGTACAACCTGTTGAAGTTTTGGCCTAAAATTATATGGGTGGTACTTCTTCTAAAAAAGTTGGAGTTTTGAGCGTCTAGTGTATGGAGACAATAGACCAGATGGTGACAGTAGATTAGGTAAGACTCCTTGGAAATAATAATTCAAAGCTGTATCCTTCTGTTGTTTACTTGTACAATGGCTCGCTGCCCTGATCCTTCTAATCCCAAGTAATTTCTCAACGTAATACAATGGAAAAGTATTAAAAAAAAATTTGTATAATAAACAATTAACTTGTAGGGATAAACAACTGTATTTTATTAGTATCAACTTATAGATTATTTATAGGGTTTGATGTTTGCCACATCCTACCATGACGCCTCATTTTCAATGGCACTTGGACAGAGAAAAACGTAATAGTCCATCTGAGGGTCTACAGTCCTTACAACTTGGGGGCATCTCACATAGCTTCAGGGTCAGTATCAAATTTGTAATTCTCAAGACAGCATTTCTGATGCATCTGCATTTAGCTGAACTGATGCTCCTCTCAAGCGATTGGCAGCACATACCAAGGCGATTCATACCACTAATTAGTAATTAGTTAATCAAAATCTTGATCGACATTAAAAATTAATTTTGACATTTAACAACAAAGCCCACATGACCAATTCATCAAGTCAACTATTATTATATAGTCCAACTTAACCAACAAAGCCCTTGGGCCCATGTCATCATAGTCAAATATTATTAAGTGAAATTGCTAGGCCACAAATCCCAAGTTTGGATATACTTAGGATATTTTTGGTCCATAATCACTGATAATTTCATTATTATACATTGTAAATTAGCATCAGCTAATATTATTATTTCCCCTATCAAATTACCTGACGATTTAGGTATAGTCAACCATTCAACACAACCAGGCAGTGATAGATGTCCAGAAGCTCAGCATTACCAAAAAAGAATCATACCCTTTGCCTTGAATTGATGATGCCTTGGATTGGTTGAAAGGAGCTCATTACTTCTCAGTGATGTATTTGATATCCATTTATTGGCAAATTGAGTTGCTCACAGCGGAATAAGAGAAATGTGCCTTTAATATGTCCAAGGGGCTTTTCCAACTGACCAGTATGCCTCAAGGGCTATGTAATGCCCCAGCTACGTTTCAGCAGGCCATGTACACCATTCTCGGCGACCTGAAGCTTTCATACATCCTTGTGTACCTTGATGATATCAATGCCTTTTCATTAACGTTCTCTGAGCATCTTACCAACTTGGAGAGGTCTTCCACCAACTTGCGGAGGCCAACATTAAAATCAAGCCCTGGAAATGCCACTTTTTGAGGGCCAACTGAAATGCCTTGGGTTTTTTGGTGGATGTGACTGGGCTTAGGCCCCAACCAGCCAAGGTGAAGGTTATTTGGAAGATGACTACACCAAGCAGTAAGCATGATATACAAGTAATTTGGGGGATGGTTTCTAACGCCACTTTATACCCAATTTTTTTTGTATTGTAGGTCCAAAGTTTGAGTTATTAAAAGGATGCCACATTTAATGGACAGAACGCCGCCAATGCTCCTTTGAAACACTTTGAATGGCACTCATCAGTGCTCCAGTGTTGCGCTACCCTAATTATAATAAAGGAGTTCATCATTCATATGGATGCGTCCCTTTCCGCCATTGGGGGGTCTTATCTCAAAAAGATGATGAAGGAGAGGAGCACCCAGTGGCGTAATGCAGTTGAAGTCTGAATTGCCATGAACGTAATTACACCATGACTGAGTGTGAGTGTTTAGTAGTAATATATGCATATAAGAAAATTAGGGTGTATTTGCATGAAGTGAGGTTTAAGGTCATTTTGGATCATGCTTCATTACGCTGGTTGCAGAACTTTAAGGAGCCTGAAGGGCGTCAGCCCAATGGGCTCTCAAACTGAAGGCTTTTGACTTTGATATTCTCCACCACCTGGAGCAAAACACTAAAACGCTGATTGCTTGTCAAGATTGCTGACCATTGCTGTTACGGCGGATCTCAGTGACATCATGTATGGAAAAATACTTAGTGGAATATACGATGACATACCGCCCCAAGTCATCAAGGTATTAGACGGAATAAGGACCAAGCGTTTCAGAAGAATGGTGAATTGTACAAGTGGATATGGGACACTTCTGTGAATATCCCAAAGCCTTCTGCCTGACTTAATATAATTTTGAGCGCACACTGAGCAGTCAATTATATGGTGGAGTATGTAAGACCATGGAAATATTGTGACAGCGGTACTACTGGGAAAGTATGCAATTTGACGTGTTTGAAACGATCTCATGCTGCCACCAGTGCCAAGTAGAGAAGCCATTCCGCTGAAAGACTTCATACCAGTTGGTGATGGCCTCACTTTACTTGGCATACGGTTTCTACTGATGTGGTGGGACCTCTGACAACTGGAGCAAACTAGTCCAAGTATATTCTGGTGGCGATTGACCACTTGGCTAGGTAAGTTTAGTCATGGGAAATATGTGATCTGGGGCGGTCACTGTGGCTAAATTTGTAATGGAGTGTATAATTTAATGACATGGTTGTCCTCAGTTCATCCTTACTGATAATGGGACCAACTTCACCTCCCACATTTTAACCAAGTTCACCAAACTTATGGCCATCCGCAGGGTTCTAACTACCCCTTATCACCCAGAATCCATTTATATGATCAAATGGGTCAATGGGACACTAGTGAATATACTCTAGAAGCTGGTAACGGATAGACCCTCTGATTTGGAGTACCCTCCTTTCCACCGCTGTCTTCGCTTACAACATCAGTTATCACTCAACAATGGAAGAGTCCATTCCAGTTATAATATGGGCGCCCAGCTCAACCCACACTTCTCTATAACTGTGTGGAAGATACCGGCGTAATAAATCCTCAACACTACTTGAAAAACCTAATAATACGCTGATTAAGCTGCAAACTGAAGCGTACTCATTCAGCTAAGCCAAGAAGATAAAGAACCAAGCTGCTGATCAGGTACGGCATAATAGAATAGCTCAGTTAAAAGATGTTGACATGGTTCTATTCCATTATCAACATGGGTTTGGATGGAAGCACAAATTACTTAGCATCTGGATTGGGCCATTTGAAATAATTGAGAGAACTGGTGTGGACGCCTATATTATTAAGGACCCTGCAAGCAGTCAGATTATTAACCAAGTGCATGCAAAGTTCCTCCAGCTGTATAGCAATAGGAGCCTTATTGTCCAGTCAAGGGGATAATGTCACAGTTCTGATATGACTGGACAATAAGCCCTAAGTCTTTACGGCAGAATGGGTAAATCCTCCAAGCCAGAGTATGAGTACAATTAGTAGAGCGCCTTATGATAAGGCGATATTGGATTGGAAAGGTATATCAAATCGCCTCCAAATTGAGTGATAGGGTGATATCAATGAATGACAAATAATGATTTGTCAACATATGAAAAATATTGAGAGGTTGCTTAAACTAGGGAAATCTTGAATATGATAAATGATGAATTCTGCCAGAACCAATGAGAATATGGCGGAACAAATAGTCTAGTCAGTAGGGTCATATAGACCTAGGTCACTGAGATATCAGCAAGATGAATAGATTGAAAGGGGGTTGGTTGTTAGTAAGAAAGAGGGAGCGTAGCAGTGAGTGTCTGGTGAAAAATATTAAAATTAAATAAAGTGTTGTTGGAGCAATGGCTCACATTTATCATATTATATTTATTTTACGTGTGTGTTGAGGACCAAGGATCTCCATATCATACGTTCTATTGCTCAGTGGGCTTGACCCTGTGCAAAAACCCTTTAGTATATCTCAACGATTCCACTAATTTTATAACAGCGACTCTAGCTTCTAAGGTCTTGGATGAGGTAAGTACCTTTAGGAACCAAGGTGACATCAACGTATTCTTCATTCAGGTGCTCAGGATTTCAATTTTGTAGGAGCACCTAAAACATAATATATAATATCACAACAGCCCTCTTAAAAAGCTTCGTTACAGCTTTTCTGATACAGGTAATTTTTGAAATAAAAACAGGGTGGTCATCAGGTAAAAGATTAATATCAAAAAAAGTTACATGCCTCTATGCTGATATGTCTTTTCCCTGACCCTCTAGTTCAAACTTTTTATTATATAAATCATCTTATAGATGTCCTAATGTAAGACATTAAGTGCACATAGGGGCTCTTCTATTGTTTGGATTTGAATCCTCAGATGTTAGACTCTGAGTCTAACTGGGGAATTTTGAGTGGCTTTGGGCTTGTAAAATTTGGCAACATTAAACAAGGCCTCCTAGATACCATGGAAAGTCTTGAAATGACAATTCAACGAAGTGATTTGCATAGATAGCTGAGATGATTACTTCAAGCTGACCATAATGGCAACAATAGCTTCTTTAAGTATAAGCATCCTGGAACCTTATAAATATTAGCTTTTTTGTGGAAGCATATAGTAAAGTCGACCATTGATTCTCCTTTGATTATGCTGATAAGCATGAAATCTTGTTTTTTATGATCAAGGTCTTTATCCCAAACAAATAGATAACATCTTCCTTGACTTTGGCTTGGTTGTAGAGGCTATCCTGTGAGGAACCATACCTCTTGAGTCATCCATATTAGACATATAAAGTTATGTTTACCCTTTCTAGTAGTCATCTTTTCCTCCCACAAATGCTTTGTACACATACAGTAATGAGGTAATGCTATCCTCACCAGAAGTGAACTTGACCATTAAATTTTGGCTTAGAAAGAGCTGACTTAACACTGGGGAAGGTATATGCCTCAGGTTATTGTGTTCAATGACCTCATTAAAAAACCATTTGGTCAAAGGTGAGGTCAACTCGGGCTTTTTGTTTCTTTAGAGGTTCCAATCATGTTTAATGCCTTTAGAATGCAAAGGATTGGATTCATAGCAAGGCAGTCTGGCCTCGAGTGCAGCCTTGTCATATTTAAGTCATGGACATGGCGTGTAAGTTATCAGTGGTGTCCTAGGCATCAATGCTGTCAACATTGTAGAAAGCAGGGCGGGCAAATGGGCAGGCTTTAAAGCTTCTCAGAGTCAGATGTGGATACCTTAGTATAAAATACAGCAAGGTGAAGAACCACCAGGATGAGCAAGGCTTGATGAATAACCTCAATAAAATCTTAAAGTTAGGAAGCTTAATTAAGACCTTAATATTAAAATCAATAGCTCCTTTATTTGAAAGTTGGGATACATATAGAGTGATAGAGTTTGTTGTGCACAGGACGCTATGTAGCAAACTGACAATCAGGATCTCCTTAGACTTCAAAAAGAGGCACATGAGGAGACTCTTCCTTTGTCTCAGAGCCGTCTTTCAGAATCAATAGGTTATCTTCTTTGTATCCTTAGTTTTAATGGAATCTATATCTCTTATTCTTTTGCTGAATGATTCAGGGGTCAATGCTTTAACTAACTTAGAGTTAAAAATCAAATCATCAGTAGGCAAAGAAGCTCCAAGTTCAATTTTATTCAACTTATCTTTATCTGCAGTGCGAGTTCTGACAATGCCCCCCGGGCACAGTTAGAGGGGTACAAAAGTTCTTGGAATTCGCTCATATATCATTTGATGACAGTACCTTTATTGGTGCTGACAACAGAATATTCTGACTCACGTTTATGAAGGACTTTATATGGACCAGAACAAGGTGTTGCAAGCCTTCTGGTTCTTCCTCCGGGGTTGATAGTGATGGGACGTTATTAAGTCCCTGGTTGGTACACTGGCACAGAGGGTCATTGTAAATTTATTTATCCCATCTCCTTGGTCATAGTATGCACCAAAGCACCCATGGCCAGGAAATTCAGTTATTTAATCTCTTTCATTAAGGCGCTTAGAGTGATTTTGAAATTTTTAGAGCTGTCATAATTAACAAAAGCTTTAAACTAGTTGGTAGGAGGTCTCCTTGTTTAAAGCGCCTTAAAGGGGAACATCTTTCTCACCTTTGATAGCTGACCTGATAGGCAAGCATGGCACTTGGGAGAAATCTATTCCATCATATCAGGTCAGTGGAGGACAGCTTTATCAAAATCTAGATAAGTGCTCTAGCCCTTTTTACAGACCTATTAGTGGAAAAATTGTAGGTTGTTGTGTAAGACTGACGAGTGTCAATTAGGGACGTCATTTCTTGGATCACATCTGAGGTGTAATTGAAGCCATTGTTGGATAGAGGCACCCTTAACTACCATGTTGTGTGAAGAGTTGCTGCTAAAAAATAAGGCGGTTGCTCAGGCAGTGGCCATAGGAATGGATACAGTTTTGATCTATCTGGTAAGATGATCCACGACCAAAATAATTTAGTAGTTACTGTGGACTCCTGTAGGTAGAGGACCTTTAATGTCAAAGCTTAACATATGAGTATGTGGATGAAGGAGAAACTTCTTAGAGTCAAAACTTTGGGTTGAGCTTTTGTGCTGGTGACAGGGGATACAAGAATACAAAACATCTTAGATTGAGCTGAGCATTTTGTCCCAAAAATTATCAAGCTTTCAATCATTGGTGAATTTTTCATCCTGCACCATGTCCAGTAATAGTATGCCCTTCCATAATGACCTCAGTCTGATCAGAGGGGCGGGCATAAGGGATCCATTTTTATTTACTAATTTATAAAGCATGCCATCAATTATTTGAGTATTGACTTCTCATCGATTAAATTTACTTTTGATTTCAGAAGCTTAGAATGACCATAAATTGGAGCGACAAAGGAGGTCACATAAGCAGTCCTCATTAGCGGATAGAATGGTTAGGACTGGTAAATTGGAGAGACCATCAGCGTTTTTGTGAATGTCTCCAGGTCGTTGAACAATTGAAAATCATTTTTGTAATTTTAAAGCTCACTTGACTAATTGACCTTCAGAATCATGCATCTGTTGTAACCAATGAAGGAGATGTAAAAATTACAACAAAGTTTGTCCTATAAAGGAAAGGATGGAAATTCTTTTTAGCTAGGATTACCACTAAACACTTGCTCTTAGTGACGCTATAGTTCCATTTAGCTTTATAGAGTATTGCTAAATATGTGTTAGGGTGGCTAGTTTATTGTTGTCATGTTGCGCCATAATGGCATCAATGCCAACATTACTGAAATCAGTAAAAATCAGGATAGGCTTATCAAAATTGGGATGGATCCGCCTAAGGTTTAGTTAATGTTAATTTTAAAAGATTAAAGGTTTGTTCTTGTGATGACTCCTAATGAATAACCATGTATTTCTATAACAGGTAGACCAAGGGCTCCGAAAGTTCAGCAAAATGAGGGATTAACTAGTGTTGATGAAAAGCTATCCCCTAAGAAACCTGGATGTCCCTTGGACTTTTTGGAGGGGAAAACTTTTATATGTTCATAACTTTATCTGATAGAATCTCTTTTCACTCGGTGTAACTTTCTGAGCAAATTATATGGAAAACAAAATAGTAATTAAAATCGCCCACCGTAGTTTTGCTACAAAGCCCTCAGATTCTCCGCTGGTTGCTCCAGTGTGGGGCAGCGGCGAACCTCCCCCTGCCATTTTCCATCCAGCAGGAAAATTCACTCAGACTGGCTCACCCAGTCATATAAAACCCCTTGGATGATTCATTCCTCTTAAGGATCTTGACGCCCACCTCGCTCAAACCCAAGCTACCTCACTGCCCACTGGTGCTTCCCCAGAGCAACATGCACTATGGCCTAAGGGTCAACTATGGGAAACTCTTCCTGTACCACAACCAAGCCATTATCAAAATGGCACAGGTGGTGATGATTCCCATCAGTCTATTGATTTCCATCCCTATAAGGGGTATTTCAACCTCAGCTTACCTGTGAAGCTGACGCTGCCCCTGCGGCAACTGTGCCCCTGGTATTCCAGGGTACCCCTCTTCTCACAATTCAGGCCTGGCTCCCAGCGGACACCACTTTGGTGGTCCAGTTTGCTTGTTTGCCCACCCACCTCCCCCCTGCAGTGCTCAACCAGGAGCTGCTGGATGGTTTCCAGACTATGGCTCCACCCCATCTTACAATTTGTGGTCTCAAATGGGGCCACACGCCTTTCTGGACCTAAGGCTTATTCCACAGCAGCCCTGAATTTAGTAAAATTGCTGTTTCAATTCCCTCCCTTTGTCATGGTTAAATGACATGATAGTGGGCACCAACCCTAAGGGTAAGGCTGGGTGGCAGGAGGCCCAGAAGGTATAACTTCAAGCCCTTCCTGACCTCAAGCGCATGTTAGACCAACGCTGGGTACAAGCCAAATATGCCCAGGTTGGTAAAAGTGAGGTGCACAACGCCCAGTCCCTTGTGTCAGCCCAGGTGTTAAAATGGACGGTTTATTCAATTAAAGCGATGGTTCAATTCAGTTGGTTGAGGAATGGGGGTTTTAAAACCCAATCCATCTATGAAATTAGGCATTTGGGTCATATACAACTTCAATCAATTATTATAGTGAAGTCAGTGTCAGTGTATTCTACTAATTCAGATGGGAGAGTTTGCCTATTGGTGAATTGGTACTTGGGACCACTTTGGCAGACCCCAAATTACCCTGACGAAGTTTAAATTTGATTTTTTGTTACCAACATCTCTTGTTGGTCAACTTCTCACAATAAACCTTTACCATTTTTCCCATTTTTACTTATGTTATCTTGAACAATCCTGTGCGCGGACCTCTTTGAGGAGGTCTCGCACTACATTGACCATTACATCTTGAATATGATTAGGTTATCCCCTCATGCACCGTTGGGTCGCCCAGGTTCCCTCCAACCTGGGACGCTTACCCCTTTCTTCCCTGTGCACCGCGTCACTTTTAGTTGGTTATTTTTTAGTATAATCACATTTCTCTACTTAAGTTAATATTGCTCCAGCACCCTCTGCTGGGCTCTAGTACCTTTTGTACTAACGGCTAGTTTACTGACGTTGCCCCTGTGCACCAAGCACTACAACGTTGGGAACAGGAAAGTTATAGACACTCTCCTTACATTAGTCGACCAACCACTTTATCTTATGCGCACAAACTTTTTCTGTGTGGGACTCTTCCAGAGTAAATGGTGGGCGCCAGCTGTGGGCTTCAGATATGGTCAGCTGTACTACTGTTTCCTCTTTTTCCCAAAAGTTAGGGCATTTCAGCGTTATTTTGGCTGCCCCAAAATGGAAAGTACCCACCCTTCATGCTTGTACCTGGTGGATATGGATGCTTTTAGGTCCGAAAGTTGTGATTCCCTGACTTTCTGACGAAATTTACAAATTTAATTTAAATAAATGGGGTTTACTTTGACAGCACGTTCAGATGATGCCAGCGGAATCAGCGCAGATGGGCCTGGGGGTGTTGGCCTTGGATAACGTCGGGCATTCTGTTGCTGTTATGGGAATAGGGTCGTTCACATCTAAAAACGCGTTTTATAATGGAAACACTATGTATACCTCTGAACCATATTTGCTCTCTCATGGCTCAGATAAGAAACCTATTCCTGTGTATCAAATCACCCCAGAAAATCCCCGTTTGCCCTCTTCCATGATTTGCAGCACTCTGGAAGTTTAAAAGGAACTGCGCACACAATATGAAAAGGTTTATGCCCCTGCTGAAGATATGGTGGGAAATGTGGACTCAGTAGTAAGAGTGGCCAGATATCCCTCTCCATTTTTGATTCAAACACATACCAGGGTGACATCTTAATGCCAGATGAAGAGTTTGGTGGTGCTTTGCTGGCTTTTTCTGCTTTAAAAAAAGACCATTCGGTATTTTTCTACTGACTGCTACCCTTTCCTCCTCTTTATGGAAATTCAGCACCACTATTCTGGTGGATACTGGTGCCTCTGAAAACTTTATGGAACAAAGCCTAGCCGAATACTTTAAGCTGAGCTACTTGCCAGGTGGTATGGTTAGATGAGGGGCGTCCCAAGGTATTTCACTCTGAAAATTATGGGACAGTGGACTATCAGGTTGACAAGTACCACTTGTCCAATCACTTCCAAACTATCAAAAGCCTCTTGTTCCCTATCATTTTGGGGGTGGAGTGGTGGCGGAAGTTTGACTTCAAAAACCAACCTGAAAGAGAATACTCTATCCCTCAAATTAAAGAATGGTCGCACTTTAGTTGTTCCTTTGTCTGAGGCTAACGTTCAGGGCAAATTGCCCCATTGACCCAATGTTTACACTCTTAATCTTGCACCTTTGCTAAAGCCCTCTATGGAGGTTCCCCTATCGTCCTGTTTGGAGGGGTTGGAATCTTCTTTTGATGCAGCATCCATGAACACACTTCCTGAGCACTATGAATTTTATTGTGACTTCAAGCTCACTGTGAATTTGGTGCATATATCTTCCCCCATTTACCCATTGACTGTCCGGGAGAAAGAGGCGTTAGATGTGTGGGTGTAGGAGCAGTTGGCCAAGGGCGCGATTTTTAAGCGTACCTCCCCTGTATGCTCCCCACTTCTCTTTATTGAGAAGGATGATGGTACTCTACGCCCATGCATAGACTATGGGAACCTCAACAATGTCACAATACCAGATCTACATCCCATCCCTTTAAATTCTCAGATTGCGCGCTATGGGGAGAAGGCTAAGTTTTTTTCCAAGCTAGTTTTCCTTAATGCGTTCAATAAGATTCGGATCAAAAAGAGATGAGTGGTTTACCGCATTTTGTACCAGAAAAAAGATTTTCCAGTTTTGGTTCATGCCCTTTGGGCTTAAGAATGCCCCTGCTATCTTTCAACGCTGCATTGATGCAGCAAGGGGGACTTGTTAGGGGTATGCGCGGTTGCTTACATGGACTATATCCTGGTGTTTTCCCCTGATCATGAGTCCCATGCTGTACACCTTCAACAAGTGGTGGAGAGGTTAAGGGCAGCCCACCTTACGCTAAAGATCAGCAAGTGTGAATTCTTCAAGTCCCAGGTCACTTTTCTGAGCAACTTCGTGTTTGACTAAGAACACATGATTACTCCAGACAATGAGAAGGCTATTCATGAGTGGCCCACCCCCACCTTGGTCAAGGAATTAAGGAGCTTTTTGGGGACGTGTACGTTTCTCAAGAAGTTCACGCCCAATCTTTCCGAATTAGCAGCACCCTTATATAAGGCTAGCGGTGCAAAGGTGCTTCAGTGGTCCCTCGTTTTGGAGAATGCTTTCCAAGCAGTGAAGTGCACCCAGTTGTACATGTCGGTCCTTCACCATGTTGACCCCAATAAAGAGTTCATTGTGTCTACTAATGCTTCCAACTTCGCCATAGCAGCTGCCTTGTTACAAGTAGGTGAAGATGGGATAGAGCATCCGGTGAGATACTTTCCAGGAATTTGTCTCTTCCTGAGTTGAATTATGCCGTTTATGACAAAGAGCTACTATCAGTGGTGGAGGCGCTGAATTATTGGCGTCACCACCTGCATGGATTTACCCAACCATTCCGCTTACGTACAAACCACTGTGCCTTGCTGTACTACTGCACCCCTCATGTCTTAACCCCACGGCAGACCCATTGGCATGAGACCCTTGCCCAATTTGCATTTTCTTATGAGTTCACCAAGGGCAAGGAGAATGGTTTGGCGGATGCTTTGAGCTGCAACCCTGCTTTAGCTCCTGATCCAAAGGAGGTAGAGGTTCATAACACCAAGTTGATGATTCCGCCAGGTAAAATTCATCTCAACTTCCTGCTCCCACGGCCAACACGCCAGCGCTGGCACCCTTGGAGTATGCGGAGGAATACAGTATGTTCAGGAAGTTAGCCCTTTCTCAGCCTCTATCAGCCGAATATACTATGGTACTTGCTAAGAGCGCTTTAAATTGGGAGGACTCATTCAGGGGTTATCAAGTGAAGGATGAGATGGTGTGGTTTCAGGGACGCCTATGGGTTCCTGCTGGACCACTGCGCCTGAGAATCATCTGAGACCATCATGAGGGAATCACCAATGGTCATCCTTGGAAAGCAAAGACCTTGGAGTTGATATGTTTCACCTACAATTGGAAGGGCTTGCCTGCTCAGATGAGACAGTATTGTAAAGAGTGCTTGATCTGCAATCAAATGAAACCATATTGGCAACCTTTAGCGGGGCTGTTGGTACCAGTCCAAAAGGCTGAAGGGCCCTGGACTTCCCTATCAGTGGATTGCATTGTGGAGTTACCTACCTCTGATGGTTATGATGCCATCATGGTGGTGGTGGACCGTTTTACGAAGTTCTCCCACTTTATTCCTTGCAGAACGACAATAACTGCGGCTGAGATGGCTAGGCTCTTCATCACTCATGTGTTTGCGCTCCATGGGGTTCCTCGAGAAATTATCAGTAACCGGGGACCCCAGTTTACCTCTTTTTTTGGGAATAGTTGTGTAAGACTCTTCATATTCGCCCCTTCCATTCAACTGCCTATCACCCCAATCAGATGGGCAGACTGAATGAGTGAACCAGTGCTTGGAACATTTCCTGTGGTGTTAAATTGCCGCGGATCATTCAGATTGGGTTTCTCACCTTCCTATGGCCCAATTTATCTACAACAACAATTTGCATTCTTCGATTGGTTGTTCCCCTTTTTTCGCCAACCATGGTTTTAACCCCGCCTTTAACATGGAGCCCAGCTGTGGATCTAAAGTTGAAGCGGTGGTGGACTTTGCCGACTATCAAGAAGGTTCAACAGAGGGTTTTTACAAATTTGGAGGCGGCAATGCAAGTGTATAAGGAGAATGCTGATGGTAAGCGCTGAGTGGGTTCCACTTACAAGGAAGGGGATCTCGTGATGCTTGATGCTCGTAACATCATATCAAGCAGCTATGCAAAAAGCTGGGACAAAAGAGGATTGTCCTTTACCGTGTTGTTAGAAAGGTGGGCCATGCCTCATACCAGTTAGATCTTCCCTCTTTGTTTTGGATCTTCTCTGTCTTTCATAAGAGCAAATTAAGTTGTACAAGGGCCCCCCACCAGAGACTCCTGAGGCTTATCTTGTGGATGGGGCGCCAGAGCGGGAAGTGGAGGAAATAGTAGCATCCCGTCATGTTAAAAGAAGGCATAAATATCTGGTATCTTGGAAGGGTTTTGATGCTTCAAAGAACAGTTGGGTCCCAGCGTGTGACTGTGTGCATGCCCAAAATCTGATTGAATCCTTCCATAAGCGTTTCCCACAGGCCATAGGATCTCAACCCAAACCGACCATTGCTTCAATGAAGTTGGCCTGGCCCACAAAAAACATTCCCTAGCACAAGCCCCTGGAGGGGGGTTGAGCTCGTCAGGAGGAGAGGGTAATGTCATGGTTAAATGACATGATAGTGGGCACCAACCCTAAGGGTAAGGCTGGGTGGCAGGAGGCCCAGAAGATATAACTCCAGTCCCTTCCTGACCTCAAGCGCACGTTAGACCAAAGCTGGGTACAAGCCAAATATGCCCAGGTTGGTAAAAGTGAGGTGCACAACGCCCAGCCCCTTGTGTCAGCCCAGGTGTTAAAATGGACAGTTTATTAATTAACACGGATGGTTTGATTCAGTTGGTTGAGGAATGGGGGTTTCAAAACCCAATCCATCTATGAAATTGGGCGTTTGGGTCAGATACAACTTCAATTGATTACTCAAGTGAAGTTGGTGTCAGTTTATTCTACCAATATGGATGGTAAAGTTTGCCTATTGATGAATTGGTACATGGGACCTCTTAAACAGACCCCTAATTACCATGACAAAGTTTAAATTTAATTTTTTGTTACCAACATTCCTTGTTGGTCAACTTCTCACAATAAACCTTAACCATTTTTCCCATTTTTACTTACATTATCTCGAATGATCCTGTGCACAGACCTTTTTGAGGAGATCTCGCAAAATGTTAACCAAGCCATTTTAAATATGATTAGGTTATCCCCTTGTGCACCGTTGGGTCGCCCACATTCCCTCCAACCTGGGACGCTTACCCCTTTCTTCCCTGTGCACTGCGTCACTTTTGGTTGGTTATTTTTAGTATGATCGCATTTCCCTACTTAAGTTATCATTGCTTCAGAATTCTCTGCTAGGCTTTAGTACCTTTTGTACTAATGGCTAGCTCCCTGGCGTTGGCCCTGTGCACCAAGAACTATTACGCCGGGAACAGGAGAGTTGCAGAGACTCTCCTTACACTTGTACCTTTATCCCCTCTGCCCCCAACCATCCATTTTGGACCTGCATTGAGGTGGGTGGACAATCTTCCCATCCTGTTTTGAGTAGGATCACTTGAAATGCAAATGCCCCTCCTTAGGTGCTTCTGACAGATCATATTTTTTACCTACTGACCCCCAATATGCCGCCCACCCTGCACCAGTTCCAGCATGGGGTACAGTCCTAGCTCCACCTCCCCCAAAGCCTGTTGCTGCAGCTACACCTGCAGCCACCAATCAGCATCCTCCTCGCCCCAGTGCCACAAACGCTCCACCCAACTAAGCTCAGGATTGGACTTCAGTTTGATCCCATGCATTCTCCAAAGGATCAACAAATCCTCAACCATATGCCAAATCCCCAATTAATTCAACCAGAACCCATAGAAGTTATTGGATGAAATTGAAAAATCAGGTTATATTGTTGAAGAATCATCTCTACAAGTTGACCAGTTCTGTAAGGCAGAATGGGACGCAGAATTCCCCCCTCACTTATATGCCCCACAGCCAAATATGAATCATTCTACAGCGACCACCAGCTTGCAGTAGAAGCAGCTGTCACACCAGATTGTCGTCCCCTCCACAAAGCTGCTTCCAGATCTTTGGCAATGCTCATAAGAGATATTCTACCTCCTGTTATCCCCATAATCTTACTCCAAAAATTAAAATTAATGTTAATCAATTGCACAAAAATGTTAATGACGCTATCCAGAACGTGGTAACTGTAGCACGGAATCTGAAAGCTAAGATTACCCAAACGAATATTACCACGTTCATTAAACTACCAGATGCCCATAGTAAAGCTGAAAAAGCTTTAGCCAAAAATTAACTGCCATTTTCGTAGTTGGCAATTTCTTGGAAGTACCAATCAAGAGATATATTGAACCACATGCCGCTGATGCCCCAGCGCCCTTGCTATCCGCCTTGACATGTACCCTACTCTGGTATGAGAAAGCTGCTGCCAAAGATGAGCCCCCCAATCTCCCCTCCCCTTCCACCATGAAGGGATAAGTGGTCTCCGCTGCCCACCTGGTTGTTTGTTTCATCTGGTGTGTTTCATTCAATCCGCTCATTTGGGTGTTTTGTTTGAATCAATTAATTACGTTAGTTTTAGTTTTTAGAAAAAGTTCAGTGATGTCCGTCACCTGGTCAGTTTGCTTGGTTAAATAAATAAAACTTTATCTGGCAGTGGCTGAATACCTTCTTTAATTACCTTATGACCTAAAAACTCTATTTTTACTAATAATGTGCATTTTGGGGTTTTAGTTTTAAGGATGCTGAGCATAATCAATAAAATACTTGGCATAGTTAATCAAGATGAGAGCAAAAAGATCTGTAAAATATTGTTAATATCGTTTTAATACACCAGGATACAGGAATTTTCAGGTTCCCTAGATGCTATCCATGGCTTGCTGGAATATATCAGGGGTATTGCATAGCCCTTGCGGCATTCAAGGTAGTTCAAACAGGACCTCATTATCAAAGAGGGCGCACTTTTCAGAATCCTTTTGTGCAATGTCCATTTTCCAGTATCTGCTAGCTAGATTCATAGCAGAAAACTGTAAGCTGCCAGCATCTGAAGGGTATCGTCAATTCTAGGTAAACATATCTGTCCTTTCATATTTTTAAATTCTTTTTGCAATAATTTATCACTACGCAATGGGTCCTGTCTTTCTTTTTCCTAACAAAAAATGCGAAGCCCAAGGGCTTTGTGAAGGTTTTAATAGTATGACCTACAAAAGTGGTTTTAAAACGGTTACTTGTGCTTTTTCAAGTTTAAATTTATGAAAAGGCTTTATTGGGATTTTTGCCCATATTCCCAGCTGACTAGATTACCAGGAGTTCGCTAGGGGTTAATTCCCTATATCAATGAGAATTGGATATCAGTTGGCCCTGATTTTGGGGTAACAATGTTTAAGTGATTTTAGGTAACTCGCCTGGGTTGGATTTGTCAGAAATCAATCTGAGTGAATTCTTAAGTTCTCGTTGGGCAGAGTTGCTGATAAGATAAGGGCATCTGATAGTTGATCAATGATTAACTATCAGGTGTACCAATTGGGATAGTCAGGTTTTATCACAAACCAATTGGGAATTTAAGGATCAAGTTGCAAGGTGAGTTATGCCACCTGCAATGAGAAAATTGAGTGGTTGGTTTGTGACCTGCCTTAAAGGGTAACAAGTCCCATTACCTAAGCTGGTCACTTGCCAAATATGGTTGGTTCTCTGGGATCAAGAGGAAAACTCTAGGGACACGTTTTCTGACTCTTTCTGTTTTAGGTCTGGATGATGTCTAACAATGGAATCCTAGCCAGGATGGGTAGGACCATTTCTGATGAGATTACAATGGGTAATTCAAAGGCAATTGCTGCCGTTTCATCAATGTGGTGCTACCCGAGGGTTGGGCGCCAATTTCCACTATAAAAGCCTTAAGAATTCGCTTAATAAAACATACTTTATGACTTAATAAAAACAAACACACTTTTGTCACTAATTTATATAATACAAGATATACTTTAACAGAATCCATTTTGAGTTCAATTCTTCTAAGAAATTATTGCTGCGTGCTCTAATTGGAGACTCTTTATGATAAAGAGTAAGGATCTGAGCGTGGATCCAGAGAAGAGAAGCTGAGCTGAAATCAGAGATACTGCTGACTGTGTGTCACCAGAGAGAGCTGTAAACAAGGATCTGAGCGTATATCAAGTTAAGCAGTATAAGGGAATGAATCCCTATTGAAGACATCTTAAGTGTTTTGAGGAGAAATAATGGTCAATCATTTGACCCAATACTAGCGCTTTATTCAATTATGTATTATAATCTTCATATTATTATCAATTGATTATATATCACTATCAGACAACACAGAGAATTTCAAAGCACCAAACCTGTGCAGGTAATCAATTTAGGGGCTATCAGCCATGAACAATTGATGAAAGCCATAAATTTTAGCAATTGGTGCTCACTACAAGGGTGTAGTTAAGTAGAAGATAATTGGACATGATGGCATATAAGGATAAAATAAGAAAAATCTGGATGGAGATGGCAACTGTCAACCAGAATGCCCTGAATTTGGCGGATCATTGAGAATTTGCTGATTTGGAGGAGAAAATTATCAAGATCAAGAAAGGGGTATAGTATGTCACTAGTTTTGGCAATGAGTTACTT